>JAJPUD010003995.1:184566-211560 GCA_023553655.1 Myrmecobius fasciatus
GTTCAGAGGCTTATTTTATTGTTGATTTGAGAGAAGATCGGAGGAGAGGCAGAAAGTCACCTTTTCACTCCGCCATCTTGGCTCCGCCCTCATAGACCTAAATCTTACATCCCATACCAAAATAAGGTCAAAATGGGTACATGATTTGGGCATAAAAGATGATACCATATACAAATTAGGAAAGAATGGCAGCTAGTTAGCACAGTGGATAGAACACCAGCCCTGAAGTCAGGAAGTCCTGAATTCAAATCTGACCTCAGACAAAAAGCAAAAAATAATTTACCTATTAGATCTTTGGAGATGGGAGGAATTTATGACCAAAGACCAATTAGAGAACGTTTTGAAAGGCAACATGAACAACTTTGTTTACTTTAAACTAAAGACTTTTTGCATAAACAAAACCAACAGAAACAAAATTACAAGGGAATTACAAAGCTGGGAAAAAAATCTTTACAGCCAGTTTTTCTGTTGAAGGTCTCATTTCTAAAATATATAAAGAACTATGTCAAATTTCTAAGAATACAAGTCATTCCCCAAATAATAAATGGTCAAAGACATGAACCAATAATTTTCAGATGATGAAATATATGCGAGTACTTTTCTCAAATATTCTAATATTAACTATCTCTTTTCTTTATACTTGATTAGTTGTCTGATAGAAAATGATACGCTCTGAGGCATTTTGATTGTGTTTATCTTATTGGAAAATTTAAAAAAATATTTCTCATTCATTTATGGAATTAGAAATGGCTTTTAATCTATGTTTTATTCCCGACATATGTTGAATATCTTATGTTCCTCTCCTCACTCAAATTAATTGAACATTTTCCTTCTTATCCTATTTGTATTGCTATAGTTCATGCAAAAATTTTTCTAATGCATGTAATCAAAATGTAACTATTTGATAATTTGTGATTGCTTTGTATAATTTGGGGAGTTTAAAAGTCTTTTCCTAAACTTAGCTGTGAAAATTACCTGGTATATTTTCCTTCTACATATTAAATAGTAGATCTTTAATACTCAGAGCTTCAGGCATTTTTGTCCATGATGCTACAGCCTAACAATTGTGTCTTTGAAGTCATTTAAATTGTTATCTCTTAGTGTCTTTTTTTAAAGCCCTTAATAATGACACTCTTTTAAATTTTTAGCCATAAGTTAAACTTATTTTTCTTTTTAAAATAGTATCCTTTAAAAATGAGAATTATTTTTCATTTTTTATTCTTTCCTTAATAGTTATATTTATTTACTTTTTTCTTTTTCTTTTTGTTTGAAGGTATTTACAAATTGAATATTGCATGATATGCTTAAGTGTAAGGGCCAAATATAAGCAAACACTAAATATTTGAAAGATAAATAATCATATAATTTCTATGGGGAGAGAGCATCAGTCAAGAAGTAATCAGAATAAGCACTGAAATATTGAGAGAGTTACAGTAATAACTGACATGTTAATCTGCTTTCAAAGAAATTGAAATAGGGTAATGTGTGACACATAAAGAAGTACCCATAATAAAAATTTTACTTTTTATTTCTATTTTTCCCAATTACATTTAAATTAGTTTTGTTGGTCATTCACTGAATTTTTTTTTTAAATTTCTATATGTATCATGTTGGTAAAAAAAAAACAGAGGATAAGGCAAAAATCACAAGAAAATGAAGTGAAAATAATATGTGTTTTTCTATAATTAGTTGCCATTGTTTTCTTTGTGGATAACAATAGCATTTTTCCATCCAAAGTTTATTGGCATTTCCTTGGATCACTGAACCACTGAGAAGAATCAAGTCTATGATAGCTGATCATTACACAATCCTGCTCTTGCTGTGTATAATGTTTTCCTGATTTTTCTTGCTTCACTCAGCATCAGTTCATGTAAATCCTTCCAGACCTTTCTATAATCAGCCTGTTCATCATAATTTATGGAATAATATTTCATTACTTTCACATACCATAATTTATTCAGTCATTTCTCAATTGATGGGCATCTTTTCATTTTCCAATTCTTTGCCACCACAAAAAGAGCTGCTATAGATAGATAGATGGATAGATTTTTGTACATGTGTGTCCTTTTCCCTCTTTTTTTTATTTCTTTGGGATACAGTAGTGGCACTGTTGTTTCAAAGGGTATGCACAATTTGGAACTAGGTTTAGAAAGTTATGAAATTGTGCATACCCTTTGACCCAGGAGTGATTCTACTGGGTTTATATCCCAAAGAGATCTTAAAGGAAGGAAAGAACCCACATGTGCAAGAATGTTTGTGGCAGCCCTTTTTGTAGTGGCTAGAAACTGGAAACTGAATGGATGCCCATCAATTAGAGAGTGGCTGAATAAATTATGGTATATGAATATTATGGAATATTATTGTTCTGTATGAAACGACCAGCAGGATGATTTCAGAGAGGCCTGGAGAGACTTACATGAAGTGATGCTGAGTGAAACAAGCAGAACCAGGAGATAAATATACACAACAACAATATATATGATGATCAATTCTGATGGACATGGCTCTCTTCAACAATGAAATGTCTCAAATCAGTTCCAATTGTTCAGTAAAGAAGGCCATATACACCCAGACAGAGGGAAATGAGATGTGGACCACAACATAACATTTTCATGCTCTCTATTGATGTTTGTTTGTATTGTGTTTCCTTTCTCTGATTTTTATTTTTCTTGTAGATATGATTACTTCATGACTGATGCTCTCTCTCCCCATAGAAATTATATGATTATTTATCATTCAATATTTAGTGTTTGCTTATCTTTGGCCCTCATACTTAAGCATATGATACAATATTCTATTTTTAAATACCTTCAAACAAAAAGAAAAAGAAGAAAAGTAAATAAATATAACTATTAAGGAAAGAATAAAAAATGAAAAATAATTTACATTTTAAAGGATACTATTTTTAAAAAAAGGCTACATAAGGATCAATGTTGAAAAATTATTAGTGCGTATGTTTTGAATATAAAAAGCTTTAATATTTTAAAAAGGGCATGCACAGTCTTGAGGCCCTTTGAGCATAGTTCTAAATTGCTCTCCAGAGTGATTAGGTCAGTTCACAATCTTACCAACAATGCATTAGTGTCCTAGTTTTCCCTTATCCCCTCCAATATCTATCCTTAACTTTTCCTGTCATCTTAAGCAATCTGATAGATGTGAGATTTTAATTTTCATTTCTCTAATCACTAGTGGTTTAGAGCATTTTTTCAAATGAATATAGATTGTTTAAATTTTTTCAACTGATAATTGTCTATTCATATCCTTTGACCACTTATCAAATGCATAATGGCTTATAAATACTGTGATTTTTAAGTTAATATAAGGAATTTAATGTTATTTGATATGCACTATTTAGATCATAGAAACCTTCATGGCAAAGGAGATTTTTGGATATAGATTTGGGGTAATGGATAGAATATCAATTGATAAAGATAGGGTGCATACCACACACCTTGGGACTTCATAATACACTATGATAATTGTTTTTTTATCTAGTTTTTCATGAGTCCAGTCATGCTCTTAGTTTTCTTCTGCAAAGCATAAGCTCCTTGAGGCAAGACTACATGCTATAATTTTCTTCATTCTTCCATAGCAACTAATAGAGCATTAGGAACATAGTGAGTATTTTCTGAATGGATAAAGGCCAATTGCCTTAGACTAGATCTCTACCAAAATTGGGAAACTAAGCCCCTCCTTAATAATGGCATCTTAAAAATTAATTGATTACTTGACTCAATTTCTGGTCTTTACTAATGGCAACCTAATTATTCACAAATAAAATAATAGTATATGAAAGGAGGAAAAAAGACTGTACTTACACCAGTCCTATGATGCCTAAAGTAAAAAAAGAGAGTTATCAGTTCCATGGTGTATCTAGGATTAATTTTGTTGTCATCTGAATGATTCTACTAGATTCACAACAAGATTCCAATGGCACTGATGATGCAAACAACAATGCATTAATTATATCTAATAAAAGTTGGGAGGCTATTAAAGGAAACAACAAAATTTATGAACTGCCAGAACTTTCTAACTTTTTAATTTTTTTCCTTTTTATTGCTATTTAGATTTTTCTATTCTGTTACTTTAGAGTTCATGATAGCTTATAATTATGTCTAATGATACATCTAAGAACTTTAAATGGTATCACTTCTTGCTTAACACAATTGGAGAAGAATATTGCCTGAGTGAGTAATGATATTAAAAACTGTTGTTAAATGAAATACTTATAAAGTGTTTCATGAAGTTAAAGTGCTATATACTGCTAATTATATTATTTCTATTATATTAAATTTGCAGTTGATAAAATGCTAGTGAATAAAACACAAAATCTAAAGAAATTTACTTCATCTTAATGTTATTTTTGAAAATTAGTTGAACTGCTTTAATGAATAAAAAGTTCCAATTTGCAATTTGTGTCATAGTGTTAAATAAAATTCTAATTATCACAAATAAAAAACTATTTGAATGGTGAAACTCAAACTTAAGAAATTCAAGTGTCCCTGTTGTTTTTGACCAAGTTTCACTAAATTACTTTGTTGAATTTTAATGTTCATTGGTTAATAGCATACTTACACCTGAATATGTAGTTATAAAATTTCCAATGTCATATTTAAAGCCATACTTTGTAACATTTTGTACTTTCAATTAAGAATCAATACGTCTTTTCTAAAGTTCTCATTGTTAGGAAATCACTGTTCAAATAACTAGGTTAAGTTTTTTTTTTTTTTTTTCTTTTAGGTACAGTATTAACAAAGCTAGAGTAAGGAACTAATCGAGTTTCTTTGATAATTATATGAGTTTTTAAAAAATGTCTCTACCTTTTTCCTGTAGAGTGTGAGTATGCCTTCTGACAGTTGGTTAAGGGGACAAAGGCAATTCTTGATTTAGTCTCATGGATGGGAGCTTCCCCAAGGCAAATGGAAGTTGTGAGTTAGACTCTTGTAGAATCTCACCAGAGCTTTGTTCTGGTTTCTAAAGTTGAATTATCAGACCTACTGAGCTCTTTGTGAGTATTTATGTGTTTTGTCTTTTCCATAAATCTTTTGTACTTTTTGCAGATTCTAAGGGGATAGATTAGGACTATTTTCAACATCATAGGAGTTTTTTGTGTTGAATATTTGTATAGGATTTGGAAACTTTATTACATATTTAAAGACATATATATGACCTAGATGTGAGTTCTATTTTGAAATTTATAGAATAAAATTTTAATGGGATGATGACTAGCCAAAGAGCTTGGGGCTGCACATCTTTATATAAACTCAGATACAGGGAACAATGAGGACAAAAGTGAGTTTTAAATTAGGCTTTTCTTAACAAGTTTAAACATTTATTAAATAACTCCAAAATATAAAACTCATTAAAGAGTTCTGATGCCTTATCACGTAATGGAAGAAACCCTAAATTTCATTATTTTTGGGAGGGATGCAAGACCTATTTTCTGAATGGGTCTTGGGACTAAGACATTAAAACTAGTATTGATTTCTATCAAATGAAAAAATACACAAGTTATATAAGTTCTTTTAGAATGAGACTGTTTCTTCTTTTTGTGTTGTTGTTGGTCTTCTTGTCTCCTCTCTCCTCCTCCTTTTCTTTCTCTTCTTCCTTCTCCTCTTCCTCCTCCTTCTCCTCTTCCTCTTTTTCCTCCTCTTCCTCCTCTTTTTCCTCCTGAGGTCAAACCTCAGAAGAAGTTTGAGCTGAGGTCAAATATGGTCTCAGACATTTAACACTTACTAGCTGTCTGACCTTGGACAAGTCTTGCAATTGCCTTGCAAAAGAAAAAAAAAAAACAACCACCACAACAAAACAAAAGCAAGTAAACATATCAATGTACAATGAGCAAAAAGAAGCTTGTTTATCAAATTGTAAACTTACAGACCAATATATACATATGTACGTATATGTGTATATGTATATGTATGTGTATGTGTGTATAAACATACATACATGTACCTTAGCATTTTAAAAACAAAATTACTTTGTATTTTTTCCATATTTATTTTTACTTTTTTATATTTGTGGATTTTTCATGCATTTTTCCTTCTGTTGTATCTTTTAATAGATGAATATAAGTGCATTAGTTAAAATTCATAAAATTAAAAGTATTATCTATTTAAAGAGTATATCTAGATAAATGTGGAAATATGCATAAAAATTGTACATGTTTAACATATATAGGATTATTTGTTGTTTTGGGGAGCTGGGGAGAAGGGAGGGAGAAAAATTTGGGATACAAGGTTTTGCAAGGGTGAATGCTGAAAATTATTTTTGCATATATTTTGACGATGAAAAGTCATTATTAAAAAAGAGTATGCCTAATTCATTTTAGTTACTTTTTTTTACTGCAGCCACATTATATTAAGGAAAAATGTTAATCAACTTCTAATAAATACAATTAGAATTCACATTAACTAGAAAAGGATCCAATCACCTTACCTTGCATCTGTTAGACTACAATGAATTTAATTTTTAAACTTATGACCCTTTTTAACAGAACTAGCCAATTTCACAAGATACCATAAGGGAATTTAATAAGGCTGAAATGATCACCAAATATATTTGATAATTATTAACATTTAATATATCATAAGGTCCAAAAGAGACCTCCATTGGAATGCAAACCTAGATAATGCCCTGAATTAGGCAAGATATTTTGACCTCCAGATTCCATATATTGGGAAAACTGGACAAATATTATTAAGTATCACTTTCTCCATTTGGATTGAGCCATAGGAAAATATAATTCTTTCTAAAAGAATCCTGAACATCAATAAAATAAAACAATAATCTCTTCAACAGGAAGTAAAATAAGACATAAAACTGACTTTACTAATTTGTCCTTTTCCAAATATAATCATTTATTAAAAGCATTTTTTCAATTTGTGAAACAATAAGTTTACCTTTTTCTGATAACTCTGACATATGAATCAAAATATGAACACAATGAAAGTTTTCCTTTACATTACCCTGAAATTATTTTTTTGGACAAAATGATATTGGTATGTGGAAAGTGTCTTTTTTGCCCTTTGACCTCTAACTCAAGAAGTTTTCTTTTTCTGCTGTGTTTTTAAACTATTATGTTCTCTTCTCTCTTTTCCTAACACTCCCCTTCCATCATGACCTATACAGATTTATTCCTCATATGTCTATAAGTTAGATCATCTAGGTCAGTAATTTCAACATTGTTGTAGCTGACTGATACTGGAGTGTAAGCCTTATTTTTTTTCATTTTTCCCTAGATTTTTTCTTTCCTTTTTACATGGCTGTGAAGTTTGTGCTTGTATCAAATAATAATGTGTATGGTTTTATAATTAGTTACATTTTACAAATCATAATGTGTTACAATTACATTATAACTTATGGAGCATTGCTTTTTGATTTTTATTTTTAATTAACTCAAGTGCTTAGAATATCATAATAATTGACTGTTAAATTAAAAATCATTCTCACTTATTCTTCACTTAACAATCTCTGAGAACTAATGTGAGGATTTTAGGGAGAGAAGAGATAAGTGGCCATAATTTCTGGACCAGGAATACATAATCAAGATGTCTGATTTGAGCACGATTTGAGTTCTGTGTGCTAGAATTATCTGGCTGGGAAAGAAAAACTGATCTCATGACTTGAATTTTATGGCCACACAACTAGCACACAATGGATACATTCTTAGTGTATGCTTAATGCGACCTCCTTGCTATCCCTGGGCATAAGGGTGTGAGGTAACATCATTAGAATGTATAGTCCTGTTATAGTTTCTTGTACCTATTTCTATTCTCTGGGTAGAATTCCCTAGGAGCAGAAAAATTACATTGTGCTGAAAACTGGTGCTATAAATTCCAGTTATAATTTACTCAAGTTTTTTTCCATTGTAGCCAATGTTCACTTAGTTCAGAATGAGTAGAAAGAATTTGTGACAGCAGGGCTTGTGTGGGAGCACAGGTTCAGAGTGAGTGAAATTCTATTGTAATAAATGAATCTAGCTCAGAATCATTCTTTGCAGATCTACTTTATTATTCCCTCTGTTTATCAAAATTTATATTGCAGTCAGGGAACATAAGGGCTTTTTAAAAAAAATATTACTGAAAGGAATAGGAAAACACAGATCTTCCAGTTCTTTGCTGACACATGAGCAGTGATAGCACAGAAGCCCTATATATCAGAACAACTTGAATTTCAGAAGCCTTTTATATAGCAGCTTACCTCCACTGCCTTATGTATTAACAAGTTAATATAGGAGGAGGCATGAGCACCTGTGCATGATGGAATTAGGGCTTGGTATTCCCATTTCAATCAGTAAAGTGGATGTTTTCTTTATAGATGAGAAATCCAGAAATTTTCTATCTAAATGACTGGAGTTGCCACGCTGGTATTGGCCTTCAAGTCTCTTGGCTTACCAGAAATTTTCTTCTCAAAAAAGCTATCTGTGGTAGATAACTGGGACTAAGATATTCCCCAATAAGGCCTTTTAAGGATAGAAGAGGTGAAGTATTTGGTCAGCTACATGATAAATGCAGTGGTGTACTCTTTTTGAACTGTGAAAACCATAAATTTGAAGTTTGGATATTTTACCTGGCAGTGTATTTTTGCATCAAGACTGAGCATAGCTATAAACATTGGAGTGACTAAGATTCAAAATGATTCTATTTCAACTTGCTTAAGTGTATTTCAAGTGAAGAAAAATATTTTTCTGATAATTTCTGTCCATTAAGCAGATAACATGAGCCAACAGTAATAACAAATAAATCAATGCTTTATGGATCCTTGACTTCATAAATGTGGATCATCTTGCCACTTATTGAAAATGTGAATCTCCTTTTTACTTTGGTAATTTTTTGTTGATGGGGGGAGTTACTGTAGATAAACTCCATGATAGGTATTTTAAATTTCATAGTTGGAAGGGATTATTGTAGGTTTTTAATATAAACCATGATTGAAAGAGAACCCTTGATATAACTATTCCAAAATGTGATAATTCAGCCTCTAATTTAAGGAATTAATTAATGAGAAACGACCAACAGGAGGATTTTAGAGAGGCCTGGAGAGACTTGCATGAACTTATGCTGAGTGAAATCAGCAGAACCAGGAGAACATTATACACAGCAACAAGACTATACGATGATCAATTTTGATGGACATGGTTCTCTTCAACAATGATGTGATTCAAACTAGTTCCTATTGTTCAGTGATGAAGATAGTCATATACATCCAGAGAGAGGCCTGTGGGAACTGAGTGTGAATCACAACACAACATTTTAACGCTTTCTGTGAATATTTCCATGAATTTTGTTTTCCTTCTTAGGTTGTTTTTTTCTTCTTCTCTTTCTAGATCTGATGTTTCTTGTGCAGTAAGATAATTGTATAGATATGTATACATGTATTGTATTTGTCATATAATTCATCCTATTTAGCATGTATTAGATTACCTGTCATCTAGGGGTAGGGGGTGGGGAGAAGGAGGGGAAAAGCTTGGGAAAAAAAAAGTTTTTGCAAAGGTCAATGTAGAAAAATCACTCATATGTTTTGTAAATAAAAAGCTTTATTAAAAAAAGAATTAATTAAAAGGAATCCCCTATATATTATGATTACCATTCTACTTTTGGATAGCTCTAAAAAGTTATATTTAATCTCAAACCCAAATTATCCTTTTTTGTAATTTCCATCTACTATTTCTAGTTCCAAAAACGGGGGATAAGCAGAAACAGCCTAAACATTCTTCCACTTAACAGTCATTTAGATGTGAAAGAAATGATTATCCTTCATATCAATAAAAAATTATTGAATTAAGAGTAAGGTTTTTACCCTTTTCTACTTCCCCTTTTAGAAATCAGTCACTATAGGTTATTCAGGCAGTCTTTAAAGTATACAACTGAAAATGAGAGGGAAAATTCAGATCTGTTCCAAAGGTACTTATGTTTTAGTTCAGATGAATTGCTGGATTCTTACCCATTGTGCTTTACACAGACAGTTCTAGGAAAAGTAGGTTCTCCCTTTTTTCCCTAGATTAATCTAGATGGGATGATATGGCTATCAATCAGCCTCTTTGTTCAAAACTGAGTAATCAGAGTCTTGCCCCACTCTCCCATCAGTATGTCCACTTCTTATTATAATATTCATTATTCTCATTAATTTGTTAACCTGATTGTCAGAGTTGCCACCCTCAAGAACATCCTCTCTTCCAAGGGCATATAAGTATTGAATGGTTCCATGAAGGATCTTTGGCATCCAAAAGTGTCACTGATCTCTTTATTAATTAGTGCTAGCAGGAGTGATAAAATGATTAATTGCCCAGAACTATGTCTCTCAAACTTTTTATGCATCACAGATGCTTGAAGATCAAACTCAAGTATTTCTTAAGCCTTTTTACATCCAGGTAAAATGTCCTCAGTTCATTCAGCTGGTGCTCATCTTTCATAAACTGAAAGAGTTTTAACCTTCCTTTGGACAATTTGCAAGTGACCAACATACTTCCCTTTTTTTATCTAGAATATTACATACACATGAAGTCTGAACATGCAGTGTATGGAAGGATTATTCCTGGCAATGTTATTCCTGGACAATCTTATTATCTTTCTTGGCTTCTACATCACATTGTTCAAGTCATCAACAATAAGAAGAGGCATTTTTTAAATTGCCAGGAGGTTAAATGTTGGAGATAAAAAAAAAAAAGCACAAAACAATCTCTGCTCTCAAAGAGCCCAACAACCAAACAACTTTCTAAAAAGAGGATAAATAAAAGATAAATGAGAGATTATCACTCGGGGAAGAATAATCAACTATCATTGAGGTAATTGAAAAAAAAGGTTTCTTTTTTGTTTTTTGTTTTTTGGGTTTTTTTTTGCAGAAATTGAACTGTTAGCTAACACTTGAAAAAAGTCAGGAAGTCTAGAAAAATAGAGATAAAGAGGAATTTTTCAGGATAGAGGACAGCCAGTTTTCTCTGAACTTGGCATTATATTTCCTTCTTTCATACCTTTACACAGAATGTCCTATACACTTAAAATTTATTAGCTCCTAATTTCTATATCTTAGAATTTGTAATTTCCCTAAAAGTTCAATTCTGAATAACTCTGAAAAAAATAATTCTGTACTCAAAAAGAATAATAATAGGTATTATTAGGACAGCGGTGAATTTTAAGTTTGGGTACAGTACAATACATAAAATACCAAATACTACTTTCTGATTATTTCTTACCTAAATTATTGTGATAGCTTCTTAACTCCTCACCTAAACTTAAGTTGATCACCTTTCCAATCCATACTCCACATTCTGCTAAAGTAAGTTTCTTAAAATTCAAGAATTTTTGTGGCATTCCCCTACTTAAGGGCAAATATAAATTCCTCTGGTTATTAAAGGCAACATGGGACTAATCTACCATCCCAGGTTTATTTCACATCCCTTTCTTCTCAAGCCAGTTCAGCCAAACTGGCCTTCTTACTGTTTGTAAGATATAATACTCTACCCTCAGAGCCTTTGCACAAGCTCTTCTCACAATTCTCCCCCAATTGACCCATACCCTCCATTTGGCTCTACTTCTTAGGACTCCTTTGTTTTCAAACTCAACCTCTATTTATGTGAAGTCAAATTTCATTCTTCTGAACATTCATTTTTGAAAAAAAAAATGCAAATTGTAGAACTTCCTTGTATCTAAAGTGCTTTTATTTTCTACATCTTCCCTTTTTCCCTTTAACATCACAATTGCTCCACTTTGTATCTTTAGATACAAAGATTTCTCAGACTCTGTGTTCATCTTAGCCTTCTCTAATAGATATTCTTCAGCTTCCAGAATAATTATCCTAAAGCACAAAGTTTGATCAACTTCTTCCTTTGATCAAGAAACTTCAACATTTCTTTTTTGTGCATAAGATTAATCTCAATGGTAAAATGTTTAATATCCTTTACAAGCTGGCTCCCGCTTATCTTTCCAAACGAATTACACATTATTCCCTTGTTCTAGGAGTAATATGGCAACCCCTGATATCCTGAATTTACTTTTCCTTAAAAGGTATTGAGAATATTCTTGAGATTTGTAGGCTCGAGGGATTAATGATTCAGATTGTTGACATCATTTCCATGTTGTCTGAGAACAAAAGGAGATATGGCTTAGACCACAATGGCTAATTCAGGCATGGGGGCTTCACTGAGCCTAATATATTCAGGATATTCTTAGTGTATACTATTTGAATATCTTCCTCCTTAAGATATAAAAATCCTATTAGGTGACATTTTATTTTATTTTATTACAGTGTTTTTAATTTTATTATTTCATTTCAATATCAAATCTAAATTATCAGGAAACAAGATGAGTAAGACCCAGGTCAAAATACTTATCATGAGCTTGGTATAAAAGTCTAACTGGCCTATTTAGTCTTTCCTGGAGTCATGTTTGAGGCCTCTAAGTGATCCAAGGAATAAAGTTCAGGTACTGGAGACAGAAGGAGTTCAAATATAGCATGAGCCACTTCCTAGTTCTGTGGCCCTGATCAAGCCATTTAGCAACTGTCTGTCTCAGTTTCCACAAGTGTTAAATGTGTATAGTAATAGCACCCATTTGCCAGGGTGGTTTTGAAAATCAGATTAAATAACAAAAGACATTTAGCCCAATGCTTAGCACTTAGGAAGTAGATAATGAATGTTTGTTTTCTTCCTTCATCAGTACATATCACATTTGCATGCTTTTACAAAATTTACAATAGACTAGGATCCCTCTTTGTTAAGTCTCAATTCATACATTTCTATGGAAACTCTCTTCTTATTATCTTAGCTGCTAATGTCCAGCTTCTTTTTTTCAAATTATCCATCAACCATTTATCTTTCTATATAGATATATCAATTGATCTGTAAATGTGAACATATGTACATTTGTTGTACATAATATACATATATATTAATTCTAGCCAGAAAATATATGTACATCAAAACATATAATTTGATATATTAGAATATATGTCATTAAATATGACATATAGAGAAGACTCCATGATGATGTTTCTTAGTAGAATATCTTATACTACTAAGCACCCCATAAATAATAGTTACTTAATAATCTATTAAAATGAATTGGCTTTGGTAGTTTCTAGTTCCTGCTGGAATGACAACAGGCCATTGATCCTAAAATCCTTTGTCTGAATACCCTGGAGTCTTTTTTTCCCCAAAAGAATCTCATTCCAATCTTGGCTTCCTTCCCTGTTATCTCATACTCCAAGATTGTTTAAGTGGTCTCTTTGCCCCAGATTTCCCCTGTGTACAACAAAGTCTCTGTTCTCACTAAACTAGTCTTTGAATTACACATTTTGATATTGAATCTATACTTGAAGTCTTTACAATCTGGCAAGGTGTTCCATACCTTGAATTATGCAGATATAAATTTAGGGAGGTTTAGAGTTTTTGTCAAACTGTGTTATGGAATGTAAGTGGTTAATATATATATATATATGTGTGTGTGTGTGTGTGTGTGTGTGTGTGTATGTATATATATATACATATATATATGAAAAATAAAATGAAAAGTATATGGGAAATATAGCGTGTCCCAAAAGTATTGATGCAGTTTTAAGGTACCAAAGTCTTTAGGAAATGGCTGTAAAACACCATAAAGTATCTTGGGTTAAAGTTAAAAAAATTCTAAAAGTCATCTAGGAAAAATTAGAATAAATAGAAAAATAATAATTATCTGAATGTGTGCAGTGTTGGGAGTAGAGAGGAAAAAAATCACTTTCAAAACATAAAAATGTTCAAATGACTCATAATAGCTGAGCAGAGGAATATTTTAGAGTTTTGCACATAGGGGTTCTGATCACTTCCTCTCTTGAATGCTTAATGGAGAGCACCTGAATCTACTAAAATTTTAAGTGATAACATTTGAAAAAAATGCTACTCCCCTTTCCATTGAAAGGTGAACCATGAATCTTTCAAATGGGTAATGATAACCATGAATCTTTCAAATGGGTAATGATGTTCAAATTTAGTGTTTCCTCTGAGATCAGTAAGTTATTTCTAAATTTAAGAGTCAAGTAAAATGTTTTCAAATGGTGCAACAGAATATAAGAAAAAAAACAAAAACATAAGACTTGGAAAAGAAGGAATTTAGAGATGGTCTACTCTGACCTCCTTATTCTTCAAAAGAGGAAACTATAATAAATATCCTTAATAATTATATTATTATGAGTCTCTACTGTCCAATTGCATGTGCTTGCTTCTCATCCTTATGTGGGATAGTAGTTCTGAATAAGTTTATGCTTGCATAAACATTTGAATGCCTTACTCTGGGGTCACCATGCTACAAATACATTTCTCTTTACCACTAATAGAGTCATAGATATTAAAAAGGAGAAGCTTCATGGATCCCAGGAGCAGAAATGTAAGCTAAAATTTGGAATATCCTTGCTAACTCCTTTGAAGGTTAAAAAGTGAAACAAGCAAGAAACAAAACCTGATTTGCTAAATCAGTCTCCCAACTTGAGCATAGTTATAAGGAGTCTCTCATCCTCTTCATACTAGGAGGAAAATACTTTTAGCAGTCTCAAAGGCACAACAGGGAAGATGGGAATTTGTATAGTATGTTGTTTCTCTTCAAAACTGTATTTCTCTGTCTAAAGTTTGGACGGATTTCAAGGAAATACCCAGAGGAAGACAAGATTTCAGCTATAGAACTTCTTAAAATATAAGGGCACTTTGGGGCTATTATGAATTGAATTCAAGTGAAATGAGCTGAAGGGAAAAAAAGAAACTTATAAAAATTTTCCACTTCATATCCTGCTTAACTTATGTTATTTTCCCCAAGAGGTGTAGCACCTGCCTAGAAGAGGTTAAGAATATTCTTCTCAGAAAGTTAGATGTTCACATACTTTTAAAAATAAAACAAAACCTTACAAAAATTAAACATTCAAACATTACCAAGATATCTTAAAATTAAAAATATAATTTCATGAATAAAAGGTACTCTATGATTTTCAAACAATATTCTTTTATGAGTGTTATTTCTCCAATTATCAATAAATTCCTCTAGGCAAGGGGCTAGTATCTTCTAGCATATTTTCTTTGGCAAAGAGAATAGTTTCAAGCAAGTAGGTGCTTAATGAATAATTATTAATTGACTTACAATATTAAATATTATTGAGAAAGGAACATGTAATATGTTTCTTTTTGCCAATAAGCAGAACAGAATAGACTAGAATATGCAGGACAAAGTCACTGAAGATTCAGGGGGAGGCAGAGGGTGGCAAAGAATGAGTGGTAGCAGAAAACTCACATTGAATATATTAGGAAATGTGATCTATGCTAAACAAAAACTGAATCATAGCATGGGAATTTAAAGCTGAAAGAATCCTTACAGTTTATTGTATATTTTATTATTCAGTTGAGAAAATTAGCAAAGAGGAGTGAAGAAAGAGACTTGTCTAAGACTACATAGCTTGTTAGTGCAGACCTGGGACTAGAGCATAATTCTAAATGATTCACTATTGGCAAACTTTTGTCTATACCATGTGACAGAACTTTGTAATACAAAACAATAGCTCTTTGGAGACCATACTTCTAGAGCCTTAACATGTAAAACTATAGAAAACATGTCTGTCATACCTTTTTGCAGGTCAGAGGAGTCAACTCATGCTTTCACTCTGCAATAGAGCCAATATTTACAACATACTCCACTAGACTCTATAATTGGATAGAATTTCCAACAAGCTTTCTAGATTCCTTTGATCCCAATTTGCTTGTGCAAAGTGAGTAGAAAAGAATTGTAGTTCTATGAGGTGACCATAAAGAATAATAATAAAAACAGAAAGACACAAGGAAAGTTACAGGAACATTTATTTTAGAGCAAATTTTATTGAATATGAGCCATTTCAAATAAAACCCAAATATTTTCCCTCTAGTTGAACAAAATAGCAAAGCAAATTCTTTGCTTAAAAAATGTAATCATTTAATTATTTTGGGTGAACTATTAAGAAACTGATGAAGAACTGATTAGAATATATCTTGATTCATATTTATATCCTGCTAGTCATGTTTTACTTTCATCCTGGTTGGTCTACCTATAATATTTAGTTACCTGTAGTAATAAGGGTGTGTTAATTCAACAAAAGTGTACAAAATTTCAGCTTTATATAAAGAACTATTCTAAGTGCTGGGAAATATAGGTAAAAGCTCAGTGGTCCTTGACCTGTACTTAAATCTTCCTTCAATCATTTATAGTGGTATGAAGATAAGCAGAAGTGCTCAAAGTGTATGCCATGACTCAGGTGTTCAGTCACCTAGAACTTATTAAGTGCCTAAAGCATTAAGATCTAGAGGGGGAAAGCACTTATGAAATGCTTTCTTTCATAAGTTAATGGGGAAGCAAAATATAAACAACTATCTATAAATTAGATACATATAATATATACTAAATATAATCAACAGGGAAAGGGCAATGTCTTTAACAGTGAATTGTGAAAATTTTCTTTTTTTTTATTAAAGATTTTTATTTGCATAACATATGTATGGGTAGTTCTTCAACATTGATTCTTACAAAACTTTCCTTTACAAATTTTCCCCCTAGTCCCCTCCCCTCCCCTAGATGGCAGGAAGTCCACTACATGTTATATTAAAATATTTGACAAGTCTAATATATGTATACATATTTCCATACTTATCTTGCTGTACAAGAACAATCGTATCTACATGAACAAAAAATATTTGAGAAGGTAGATATAAGAAAGATGTAAATTTCAAGCATGAAGAAAACTCAATGGATGGAGTGAAGAGAAACATGTGGAAGGTAGACCAAACAGCATGCTAATGCACTAATCTAGACATCAGCTTACAAAAGTTCAGATGGCTCTCTTCATCATGAGACCATTGGAACTGGCTTGAATGATCTCATTATTGAAAAGAGTGACGTCCATCAGAATTGATCATTGCATAATCTTGCTGTTGCTGTGTGAAAAGTTCTCTTCTAGTGTTACTCACTTCACTTACCATCAGTTCATGTAAATCTCTCCAGACCTCTCTGAAATCATCCTCTGATCATTCTCATAGAACAATAATATTCCATAACATTCATACATCATAACCTTTAGCCATTTTCCAACTGACAGTTATCCCCTCATTTTCCAGTTTCCTTTTGCACATGTGGGCCCTTTTCCCTTTTTATGATCTCTTTGAGATACAGGCTTTGGTAAATGATCTATAGGAAAAGCTAGGTTTTTTGTTTGTTTGTTTTTTAATCACTTTTAACCAGAATTACCACCAGGTCATAGTGAAATATTACAGCAGAATATTATACTACAAGAATATAACAGCAATAACAACAACCAACAATACTAATCATATTAAAAGCTCACATGTAACTCTCTAAGGCTTGAAAAGAGTTGTATATATTTTACTCATTACCTCACAAAATTCATTTTTGTTAAGTGCTGTTTTTATCCTCATTTTACATTGTTTCAACCAAAATTAAGGATGAGAGAGGTTAAGTAACTAGTAAGTATCTAAAATGGATTCAAATTCATTGTCTTGACTCCAAAACTGGCATTGCTACAATATGATTTAACAAGATGTTTTATAACATAATACCACATAAAATGATGTAAATGAATAATAAATGTCTTTGTTTTCTTATCTCCAAATTACAAAGTTAGAGTAGATGATTTCTAAGATGATTTCAGGAGGTAATTCCTGTGATTCACTATATTATTATTAAAGGTGGTAATAGGTTAAAATTATAATATATGTGTTCTAAACCAGCAAAATGAACAGCACCTCAAAGTGTGCCCTAATGCAAATAGGAAATGGAGAAACTATCACATTGTAATTTAAAGCAGTTAAGCCTCTGAGGTAGTTGCTTTAAAACTCTAAAATTTCTGTGATTTTGTGATGCATGGTATTTGCTAGAAATGAAGCTCAACTTTTTAAATTACACTACACTTTTAAAGTTGCTTACTTCTGAGCATTGACTTAATGGGTACTAGGAATAAAATAGCCATAAGGCATTCAAAGCCATTTCCATTTGCCCCATCTGAAAACAGGCAAGCACTTTTCTCTCCACAGGCAAGCTGGTTGGAGGTAGATACCTTAGCATCTTGAAGGATGGGTGAGTTCATTTTGCAGCACTGCCCAGGACAAAAAGGGCAGGGATACAAGTACATTTCTGCTTTGTTAGCTTATACCTGATCTTAATGCATCTTATATATAAAATAGGAATGTTAAGCATAATCAATTGCTTCCTGAATAGTGAATATTACTAATAACACTCTATAATTGTGGAGTGCATTTATAAAAATATTAAAATTTTTAGCTAATATATTCTGAATAATCATCACATTTCCATGATAGCAGCAGTTAGTAATTTCATATGCCTAAAATAACCTTAAAATCTCACCTTTTAGTGAAAAATTTGGGACTTCCTCAAATCTCAGCCAAATTTTGATATCTATATTGACTATATATAATCACTCATAAAAAAACAGTAGCTGAGTTACCTGAATTAATGCCACCTGAATCTTATCTTACCCTTCAAAATAAATAATGACTATAGGTTGAAACAGTTAAAATAATAGAGATTTGATTAATTTTTAAAATATGTGCATGGAACATAGAAAGAAAGAAGGAAGGAAGGAAAGAGAAAAAAAGCAAAAGAAGACAAGGAAGGAAAGAAGAGAGGGCAGGATGAAAGGAAGAAAGGAAAATGGGAAGGAAGGAAAGAAATAAGGATAGGAATAAGGAAAGTGGAATGGAAGGAAGGACAGAAGGAAAGAAAATAGGAAAAGAACAGTATCCTCTTCCAAGGCAGTTGAGATACTTTTCTGTGATGTGATGAAAAAATAAAGAAATTAACTTTTAGACAATCATATCCACTAACCAGCACTAGCTGTCAACTGACAATTCACTTCTAGTGACTATGCCACCATTTCTTCCTCATCAAATTGGAAAACTATTAACTTATATCACAGTATGTTTGTGAGAGTCAATATTCACATAGTATGGAAAAGAATTCATCAGAATTCTAAAGTTCCATAGAAAATGTCAGACATTGTTAGTGTTATGAATTTTCTGAATGGTCAGGGTTTGAAGAGCCTGTAGAGTCTCTGCTCTGCCATTTGGTCTTTGGTCAAATCACCCTCTTCACTCTATTGTCTCCATCTTTAAATGGGTCAAAAATACAGTATCTAATTTTTCTTTTCCTCACCAAAATGTTATTTGGTTGAAAATGAAGTACAATTCTTTATATTATTGTGATTTTTTTCAAAGAAAGATGGTGGGTAAAATATAAGATATTCCTTAAAATTTAATCTTTACATAATATTACATTAAGCTTTGTGGCCCAGAGACTTTCATAACATGAAAGGTTCAATTTGGGAATTTTCTTCCTTTTTTGTTTCACAAACCCACCTTATAAAATCTGAGACAATCATTTGCTGAAATTACTCAGTAGGGCCATACCAATCTCCCAAGTAAATATGTGATTGAAAAGATTATTGGTATTTACTTTTAATTGAAAATGCAGGAAACAAAACATATTTCTAGTTAGAAAATGTAACCATGCACACTCCAATGGTAAATTTGTACCAAATAACTTAGATTTAGGAGAAGGGAAGCTCCTTTCTTTACTGCTCCTGCCCCTAGCATGTACAACCAGCATTATCTTCTTCCTCAGACCCTCCAGTAGGGTTCATAAGACATTGCTTCCAGAGTTAGTTCCACACATGTCCTAATAAGGGTCTGCTGCATACTTCATGAATCCTCTTGCAGTTGTTCAGTCTTGCAGCAATTCATGTTTCCCCAGGGTTGGCATCAAGTCTTGTTTTGATTACTCTTGAAATTCTGTTGCATATAGTTCCTAGTAGCCAATAAGAAAGGTAATATAGGAAACATTTATTTTATTAATGTATTTTATAGTATATCACATTAATTTTGGTGATCCTTAAACCAAAAGATCTTAAAGAATCAAAAGCTCAATTTGGGTGGTCAATCCCTTCTTTAGTCCTTAGGGAAGACCTAGAAAATATGAGAAAATCATTAACTGACTTAAAGGTGAGATTAAGATCTTCCAAGGCATTTTTTTCCTCTGCTGTTGTGCACTAGCTTCATCACTAGAAAATCTGAAAGCCTCTGGGAGTTTTTTGCCCTGTCAAGAGACCTACTTCTACTTCATAATTTTGGGGAAGCTATGCCAGACTAGGGTTATTCTTTCACTCAAACTATTTTCCTTTTTATGATTGCTCCTAAATTCTCGCCTCAGAAGTTTATTCTTCCAGGACCTATTACTCTTAAGTTCAAGAGAGTTGGATTTTAGAGGCAATATGGTACAGTAGGGAGAGAATTAGTTCTGAAGTCCTTAACACCAACATTTGAAACTTGGATGACTTTAGCTAAGTCATTTAATCTCTTTGGGCCTCCCTTCCCATTTGTACTTGATGAGCTCCAAAGCCACTTCCAGCTCCAAATATATTTTAGTCTTCTTTCATCTTTCAGCATTTTGTATATGTATTCCTGACCAAGTGAAAAATGTTTACTAGTTTAAGAGCTAATGAAGATACATTAGTCCCCAGTCACTTCTTAAGTATTTAGAAGCTCTTTTAGGTAACTGTATAGAAATCAATTCAATTCAATAAAGCTTTATTATGTAATAAGTTTCTGTGTTGGACAGAACAAGTTTAAAAAATAGACTTACATTCTATTGAAGTGTGGGATATGGCAGGGGAGGTACTATATGGTACTATAGTATTCAGATAATAATCAGATGAATAATTAGAAAATATATGAGCAATGAGAATTAAATTAGCTACACTGCAGAGATTATTGCATTTATTTCTTTGTTTATTGCTTCAACTATAGTAGGCACAAGAAATCCTATTTGAAATCCAATTAACAGCCTTCTTTCTCTTTCGAGTCCCAATTGTGTATGTCTTTGTAAACACCAACACACATATATACATCTATTTATTTATCTATTTTCTATTGAGAATTGCTCACAAACCTGTAGTTTATGAAGTTGTTTTAGAAAGGCTTCTGATCAAATTCAAAGAAAATATAATTGTGTTATTTGACTGTGTGTGATTTCATGAACTTTCAATGTGATTTTTTTTGGGAAAGATACCAAAATTGTTTCTCATTTCCTTTTCCAATGCGTTCCCATTTTACAGAAGAGGAATTGAGGCAAATAGGACTTGCCCAAGATCAAACAGCTATTAAAGGTAAAAAGCCAAATTTGAACTCAGATGTCCCTGATTCTTTATAACAGATAACCCTCTTCTTACAAATTTATAAAAAAGTATTTTAAAAATAATAGATCTCAAGTAAGCTAGCAAATGAAGGATGTTAAAAATTCCCTGAGGTGAAGGTGACTTTCACAGTGCATGGAAGCAGTAGATAGAAAATCCTGTGCAGAAAGCAGTAAGTAAGCCAATTGGCTGAAATGAAAAGAGAGCAAAGGAAATTTAAGAAAAAAATTTGGAAAGGGTTTTAAATGGCCCTCCAAAGTAGATGAGGAAAGTTGTGGGCTCTCATATTTCTCTAATATGCATTCTTTCTGGTTATACCATTTATTTTAGGAGGGAATAAGAAGCAAAGCACCTAGTGTTGACTGTAACATAAATCTCAACATTTATGAGGCTGAACTCTACAGATATTTGTATATGGGGTAGAAGAGGTTGGGTGAAAAAAAAAAGAATGTGACTTAAGAGAACTTGCAGTAAGAAATGTCACAGTAGTAAGGATAAAGGGAGACTATTGAGATGATTCTAATTCAAAATGCACTCTTTCCTACAAAGAAGTTGTAGTTGCTAACTGCTGCTTTAAGGAAAATCATGCAACCTTATCTGCTTAAAATGGGCACGCCTTAAACTATATAGGGTTAAATAGCCAAAGTCCCTCTTCCTCATTTGACTAGTTATGCAACAGGAGAAGGAATCTGGTATAGTTAAATTCATCAATAAAAACCATCTCAGTTTATTGTATATTTGAAGTGATGGTGGTGTTTAAATTTGTGAAATTAGATTACTTTTGTAATTACCTTTTCTGTAGTCACTTTGCAGCAATTTTAACACATAGGACCCTTTGTGGACCCATCCTAATTTCACTAGATTGCACTTGAAAGGATGCAAAGAGCTGTAAAATCCCCAGAATCATTTACATTTTCCCATGGGCATTGGACAGCCTGACAGTCCCTTCAGCTATATGACCACAATTTTAGTGTTGTGTTTTCTTCTTTTCTGGTTCCCAAGCTACTCAGCTGTAGCAATTGCATTGCCAGTCTATTTTGACCTGTAAATCCTTTCTAATTTCCCACTGTCTTTGTGCTCAAGAGAGGATGTAACACTGCTATATTGCCCGATTAGCAACAGGGCATCTAGAGAATGACTGACTCCAGAGAAGAAAGACTGAAGCCAAGAAAACATTGATTTCTAGAACATGTTTCCTGAGTCTAATCAAATTTTTGTAATATAGGCCAGTGATCTTTTCTCTCATTAGGGAATTTATGCAAAACTTAATCCCTTGCTCCCTTAGCACTCTGTATGTGCTTGTGCTAGTCATAGCATAATTATTGGGAAATTTCAAAGCATTAATTTGATATGATTGGGTTTTGATCTATCATGTGCATGTTAGAAAAATGCACATACTCTTTTTGAAAATAAACACAACTTTTCATCAAGAAAAAAAGCAGCTTTGCTAAACACGTAATTTTATTATCCTCTTGGTTTATTCAAATATGCACAGTTAGCAACTTCAAGTAATATAAGAAAGTGCATGGAATTCTTTCCTTAGTTCCTAAAATGCAATTCAATACCCTGGGAGTAAATGTTTTGATAATTGTACCATGTACAGTTTCTATTAAATTGAAAGAATTATATCATTTTTATTTTTTGATTATAATTCACCTAATTTCTTCAAAACATTAAAAAATAAACTTTTGTTAATTTAAACTAACAATAGTTCTGCAAGGTACATGAATATCATGTCCCTATACCCTACTGCTTAGCAATTGTGGCTGGTAACACTATTTCATCTTTTTAATATTATTTTTCATTATATTAATATTTTAATGTCCCTAATTTATTTTTATGATAGCATTTTATTGTTCAAAATACATGCAAAAATTGTTTTCAACATTCACCCTTACAAAATCTGTGTGCTCCAAATTTTTCTTCCTCATTTCCTCCCTTCTTCCCTCCTCTAGATAGCAGGTAATCTGGTATAAGTTAAATTTGTGCAATTCTTCTGGATATATTTCTATATTTGTCGTTCCCCAAAAGAAAATCATATCAAAGGAGAAAGAAAAAAACAAGCAAACATAACAATAACAACAAAGGTGAAAATATTATGCTGTGATCCACATTCAGCCTTCATCATTCTCTTTCTGAATACAGCTCTTTCCATCACAAGCCTGTTGGAATTGCCTTGAATCACCTTATTGTGAAAAGAATCAAGTCCATCAGAGTTGATCATCATATAATCTTGTTGTTATTGTATAAAATGTTCTGTTGGTTCTGCTCACTTCATTTAGCATCAGTTCATGTAAATCCTTGAGAGTTTTTTGAAATCAGCCTGCTCATCATTTTTATTGAATAATAATATTTTATAACATTCATATAGCATAACTTATTCAGACATCATCCAACTAATGAGTATCCACTCAGTTTCCAGTTCCTTGCCATTACAAAACCTTTTTGCACGTGTGTATCCTTTTCCCTTTTTTATAATCTCTTTGGGATACAGACCCAGAAGAGATACTGCTGGATCAAAGGTTATGCACAGTTTGATAGTCCTTTGGACACAGTTCCAAATTGCTCTCCAGAATGGTCAGTTCACAACTCCATAGATAATGTACTAATGTCTCAGTTTTCCCACAACCCCTCTAATGTTCATCATTATCTTTTCCTGTCATTTTAACTAATCTGAGAGGTGTGAAGTGGTACTCAGAGTAATCTTAATTTGCATTTTTCTAATCAATAGTAATTTAGAGCATTTTTATAAGATTAGAAATGGTTTTAATTTCTTCATCTGAAAATTATCTGTTCATATCATTTGACCACTTGTCAATTGAGGAATGAATTATGTTATTATAAATTTGAGTCAATTATATATATTTTAGAAATGAAGTTTTTAATTAGAAATACTGGATATAAATTTTTTTTCAGCTTTCTGCTTCCTTTCTAATCTTGCCTGCATTAATTTTGTTTGTACACAACCTTTTTAATTTAATATAATAAAAATTATCCATTTTGCATTTCATAATGTCTAGTTTTTTGGTCATAAATTCCTTCCTTGTCTGAAGATCTGGTAATTAGATCATCCCAGCATTACCCATTATGCCTAAATCATGAACACATTTAGACCTTATCTTGGAATAGGATCTTAGGTGCTGGTCAATGCCTAGTTTCTGCCATACTATTTTCCAGTTTTCCCAACAATTTTTGTCAAATACTGAGTTCTTATCCCAGAAGCTGGAATCTTTGGGTTTATCAAACACTAGATTATTATAGACATTGACTATTGCATCTTGTGAAGCTAATCTTTTCTACTTATCAATTATTCTATTTATCAGCCAGTACCAAATGGTTTTGATGACCATTACTTTATAATTTAGTTTTAGGCCTGGTAAAGTTAAGGCAACTTCCTTTGACTTTTTTTCATCAATTCCCTTGAAATTCTTGACCTTTTGTTCTTTCAGATTTTTTTACTTGTTCAGATTTGTTTGTAAATTTTGTTAACATTTTTGTAGGTCTATAAAGTAATTTCTTTGGGAATTTAATTGGTACGGCCCTTAATAAGTAGAATAATTTAGATATAATTGTCATTTTTATTATATTACCTTGGCCTACCCATGAGCACTTGATATTCTTCCAATTATTTAGATCTAACTTTATTTATGTGAAAAATGTTTCATAATTATGTTCATTTCGTTCCTGCTTTTGTCTTGGCAGGTAGACATCCAAATACTTTATATTATCTACAGTTATTTTAAATGGGATTTCTCTTTCTATCTCTTGCTTATGGACTTTGTTGGTAACATAGAAATGAAAATGATTTATGAGGGTTTATTTTATATCCTGCAATTTTGGCTTTTAAAATCAAGTAAAATCTCTACATAGGAAGAAAAATAATCTCTAACAGAATAACTGCAATTTTTAAAGTTCTTTATATCTGGTGAAGTGGCAAATATTCCCATTAACCAGTATAAAAATTAGATAACATTTGTTTTCTTTCCTCACTACTCCTAACACAGCATGAATTGCTGTTGCAGAAATTTATTCCAAAACAAATCAAAACTCAATAGTACTTTGTCATCTCCATTTTTCCACTCCTATTTTATATCCCCTTTATGTGTTTTCTGCTCTTATATGAATTTCAGCTCCTTGCATTCATAGATTGTCTTCATTTCTGTTTTTATTTGAACACCTGAAGCTTAGCATAGTGAAAGAGAAGAAGGGAAATAGTATTTATGCATTACATAACATATGCTAGATACTAGGCTAAGTCCTTATATAAATATAAAGAATCTGGTGAGATAAGTGCCATTTTCACCCCATATAACAATTGAGAAAATTAGGCAATCCGAGGTTAAGTGATTTGCCTGAATTCACAGAACTAGTAATTATCTGAAACAGGATATGAACTCTGGTCTTCCAGACTCCAGTTCCAGTTTATCCATTGAGCCACTAAGCATTGAACACCTAAGTTTAATAAATATTTGTTGATTGACTCTATTTACTGTGAATATGAATTTGCTGTTATTTTGTATCCTTGAATGCCTTGCAAAAATGATCATTTCATATATTTCCTTGGTACTTGATAAGTATTTATAGAAGTGAGTTCATGAATGATAATGAAGTGGTTTTGTTTTTGTTTTGTCTTATTTTATTTTTAATGATGAAAGTTCATTATTTTCCTGTCAATATAATATTGCATTTTTTTGATTTATCACAGTCACCAGGACTGAAGGTATAGCCTCAGGTAATCTGATGATCATGATAATAATAACTTGCTTTTATACACCACATTGCATATGTTACCTCATTTTATCCTCACTACAGACTTGTCAGACAGGTAATGCAATTATATGCATTCCTATTTTACAGAAAAAGGTAGAAAATCTTAGAATAATTCAGATGCTTCAGTGGAACAAAGCTAGTAAGTGGTAACCATTGATTTAGCTAATTGGTGTTTGTTAAATTTACTTAGATCAAATTGAAGGTATGCTAATTTAGATAGCAGGCTGATATGCAAAGTCCTTTTCAAATGAATTTCAAGGAAACATCCAAATTTGTGCCCAACATGTCAATGAAGGAATTTATTTTGCTTGACAATTATATGAGTGTGTGTGTATGCTATGTGTGTGTCTATATATGTATATATACACATGTCTCTGTATGTGTACATGTGTGTAGAGAGATACACAAAAAACACTACAAAATAGTTTTGTTTTTTGTTTTGTTTTGTTTTTTAATTTTTGTTGTTGTTGTTGTTGTTGTTCCTTAGTCTGGGAGGAAGAGAAAATAGGTACTTGTTTATTAAAGAAAATAACATTTAGCTGAGCAGTATCAATATTCTAATGTAGGGAAATAGCAAAACTATTTCTGCAAAAAATATAGGACCAAAGAAAGGGTTGTTTTTTAATCATAGTTTGCCTTCTTGTTTTTGTTTTCTTTTAAGATTTTATATTGTTTTGTTGCTAAAATACATTAAAGGATAATAATGTGGGCTTGGAGAGTGGAAATAATTGCTTTGATTTCTCCTCTTAACTTTTATTCTGGCAGAAATTAATTTTCATTTTAACTCAAAGAGGCACTTGGGAATGAAGTACATTCCTGCTTCCATATCACTCTTACCCAGATTCTTTGGAATAGCAACCCAATATGTGGATACTATAAGGAATTACTAATGTAGTTACTAAAAGAAAACAGTACACCTAAATAAGAGAGTTGCATGGCATCATGGACTGATTGGATATAGGCATTTTAAAAAAAGTTTTATTATGGGGACATATAGGGATCTGGTTATTTTCTTCCCCA
>JAJPUD010003996.1:0-99339 GCA_023553655.1 Myrmecobius fasciatus
ATCATTTTAAGGAAAAGCCCATTTATTCCTATACTCTCCAGTGTTTTTAATAGGAATGGGTGTTGGATTTTATCAAAGGCTTTTTCTGCATCTATGGAGATAATCATATGGTTTTTATTAATTTGGTTATTAATATAATTGATTATGCTAATAGTTTTCCTAATATTGAACCAGCCCTGCATTCCTGGTATAAATCCTACTTGGTCATGATGTATTATCCTGGGGATGACTTTCTGTAATCTTCTTGCTAAAATCTTATTTAAAATTTTTGCATCAATATTCATTAGGGAAATGGGTCTATAGTTTTCTTTCTCAGTTTTCTCCCTACCTGGTTTAGCTATCAGCACCATATCTGTGTCATAGAAGGAATTTGGTAGTACACCTTATTTCCCTATTTTTTCGAATAGTTTATATAGTATTGGGATTAATTGTTCTTTGAATGTTTGGTAAAATTCACATGTAAATCCATCTGGTCTTGGAGATTTTTTCTTAGGGAGTTGATTAATAGCTTGTTCTATTTCCTTTTCCGAAATAGGGCTATTTAAATAATTTATTTCCTCTTCTGTTAATCTGGGCAATCTATATTTTTGTAGATATTCCTCCATTTCATTTACATTATCAAATTTATTGGCATAAAGTTGGGCAAAGAAACTCCTAATTATTACTCTAATTTCCTCTTCATTGGAGGAAAGTTCTCCCTTATCATTTTTGAGACTAATAATTTGATTTTCCTCTTTCCTTTTTCTAATCAAATTAACTAAAGGCTTATCTATTTTGTTGGTTTTTTCATAAAACCAACTCTTACTTTTATTTATTAATTCAATAGTTTTCTTATTTTCAATTTATTGATCTCCCCTTTAATTTTCAGAATTTCCAATTTGGTATTTAATTGAGGGTTTTTAATTTGGTCTTTTTCTAGCTTTTTTAATTGTAAGCCCAGTTCATTAATCTTCTCCTTCTCTGTTTTACGCAAGTAAGCATCTAGAGATATAAAATTACCCCTTATAACCGCTTTAGCCGAGTCCCACAAATTTTGGTATGTTGTCTCATTGTTGTCATTCTCCTGGATGAAATTTTCGATTGTGTCTGTAATTTGCTCTTTCACCCATTCGTTCTTCAGGATTAGATTATTTAATTTCCAAATAACTTGTGGTCTATTTTCTCCTGGCCTTATATTACATGTGAGTTTTATTGCATCATGATCTGAGAAGGATGCATTTACTATTTCTGCTTTTCTGCAATTGATTTTGAGGTTTTTATGTCCTAACACATGATCAATTTTTGTATAAGTTCCATGAACCCCTGAGAAAAAAGTATACTCCCTTCTATCACCATTCAATTTCCTCCAGAGATCTATCATACCTAACTTTTCTAGCCTTTTGTTAACCTCCCTAACTTCTTTCTTATTTATTTTGGAATTTGATTTATCTAATTCTGAGAGAGCAAGGTTGAGATCTCCCACTAGTATAGTATTACTGTCTACTTCTCCTTGCATCTCTCTTAACTTCTCCTCTAGGAATTTGGATGCTATACCACTTGGTGCATATATGTTAAGTATTGATACTGCTTCATTGTCTATGGAACCCTTTAGTAAAATGTAGTTTCCTTCCTTATCTCTTTTAATTAGATCTATTTTTGTTTTTACTTGATCCGAGATAAGGATTGCTACCCCTGCCTTTCTTTGTTCACCTGAAGCATAGAAGATTCTGCTCCAGCCCTTTACCTTCACTCTGTATGTATCTCTATACTTTAGATGTGTTTCTTGTAAACAACATATTGTAGGATTCTGGCTTTTAATCCAGTCTGCTACCCGCTTCCGTTTTATGGGAGAGTTCATCCCATTCCCATTCACAGTTAAAATAACTATATCTGTATTCCCTGCCATCTTATTTACCCAGAGTTATGATTATCTCTTCCCTTTCCCCTCTCTCCCTTCCCCCTCCCCAGTACTTTGCTCTTGATGACCACCTCCCACCAATAATCCTCCTCCCTTTATAGTCCCTCCCTCCCCTTTATACCTTTCCCCTAATCCTTCTATTAGTTTATCCCTTTCCTTTTCTCCCCTCCCTCCTACCTTCCCACAAGGAGGGTCAGTGCTTTCTTTGAAGCCAAATGTGTCTGATATACTCTCTTAGAGTCCAATCTAATGAGAGTAAAATTTACACAATACTCATCACCCTCCCTTCTTTCCCTCAATTATATTAGATCTTCTATGTCTCTTCATGAGATTTTGCCTTATTTTACCTTCTTTATTTTTACTTTATTTTGCCTCCTTTTTCCCCCTCCCCCCTTTTTCTTTTTCAGTATGGTATCCCTTCCACCTCTATTTTCTTTTCCATGATTATCAAAGAAAAATCAAATTATACTGCCATTCTTTAAAGGATACTTATAGTAGGAATATAGTTCTCAAGAGATTTCCTTTTTACCTTTTTATGTTTCTCTTGAGTTCTCTATTTGGAGGTCAAATTTTTTGTTCAGATCAGGTCTTTTCATTAGAAATAGGTGAAATTCTCCTGTATCATTGAATGACCATCTTCTTCCCTGGAAGATGATGCTCATTCTAGCTGGATAACTTATTCTTGGCTGTAATCCGAGTTCTTTTGCCTTTCGGAATATCTGGTTCCAGGCCCTTCGATCCTTTAAAGTGGAAGCTGACAGATCCTGTGTAATTCTAATTACAGTTCCTCGGTATTTGAACTGTTTCTTTCTAGCTGCTTGCAATATCTTTTCCTTGGTGAGATAGTCCTGAAATTTGGCCACGATATTCCTTGGGGTTTTAATTTTGGGGTCTCTTTCTGGAGGTGATCAGTGAATTCTTTCAATGCCAATTTTGCCTTCTGATTCTAAAACATCAGGGCAATTCTCTTTCATGATTTCCTGGAAGATAGCATCCAGGTTCTTTTTTTCATCGTGGCTTTCAGGGAGTCCGATAATCCTTAAATTGTCTCTCCTGGATCTGTTTTCCAAGTCAGTTGTTTTTCCTAGGAGATATTTCCTATTTTCTTCTATTTTTTCATTTTTTTGTTTTTGTTTAACTGATTCTTGAAGTCTTATTGAGTCATTTACTTCTATTTGTTCAATTTTAATTTTTAAAGTATTATTTCCTTCAGTTATCTTTTTTAGCTCCTTTTGTAGCTGGCCAATTGAGTTTCTTGATTCAATGCATTCTTTTTCCATTTTGCCAGCTTTATTTTTCAGTGAATTGTTGTCTTTTTCCAATTCACCAATTTTGTTTTTCAGTGAATTGTTGTCTTTTTCCAATTCACCAATTTTGATTTTCAGTTCACCATTTTTATTTTCCAGTGAATTGGTGATTTTTTCCAATTCACCAATTTTGTTTTTCAGTAAACTGTTTTCTTTTTCCAATTCACCAGTCCTATTTTCCAGTTTTTGATATTTCTGTTGCCCTGATCTCAATTTATTTCCCCATTCTTCTTCTAGCTCTCTTTTGAGATTCTTAATGCAATCATCCAGGTAAGCCTTCTGAAAGGGAGACCAACTTAAGTCTGCCTTTGTGGCTTCATCTGGGATTGTTTTCATAATGTCAGGATCTGGGGACTGTTCTATTTTTTCTCCGTAAAAGCTTTCTATGGTGAGAGCTCTCTTCTGCTTCTTGCTCATGATTTAAAGTTGGGATATTGGTCAAAACCAGAGAAAACTGCAACGATTTGTATTTGCCCTGGGGCAGTTTGCCGAGTTGACTTCGGGTCTGAGGCTGGTCGGGCTAGATTCGCACTAGCACCACGTTTTCAGCTGGTCTGGATCCACCCTTTTCCAAAGGCAGATCTGCCAAAGCACCTGCCCGCAAGCAGAGCAAAGTGGCCCAGGCATCTCCCAGGGGCTTCCTGGGTGCCCAAAATCCGCCCCTCTATCGCAGCCCTGACTTCCGCCCCGGCTGGAGTCTGATTGCGACCAGCGGCCGATTTCCCCTGAGGCTAACCTTCTCCGGAGTTCTTTCACTGTAGATCTTTGATAGAAGTGCGTTGTAGTCCGAATGCTTGGAGTTGCTCTCACTTAGAAACCAGTTGGAAGGCTTACTTTGTCTGAGTTTGAGGGAATGTCCCGGGAGTTCACAGAGAAAGCTGTCCCCAGTTCGCCATCTTGGCTCCGCCCGCGATGATTCATTTTTGACATGCATGGAAACCCATTCCCATAGAGAAGAAAGTGGCTCAGTTTGTTGGCCTTCTATTGAGTGATCTGGTAGCCCAATTCAGCCAGCATTTTTGTGCCTAAAACTTGGTACTGTTTTCTGGCTTCTGTCTTTCAGAGGAACGGGAACCTGATTCCAAGAGGTACCAAGATTCATAACCCTAGGGGCAGGAAGCTGGGAGGCTTGGCTTTTAGTGTTTCTTGCTACACCAAGGTCACTGGTTGCCCTCTCCATGGTCTGAGTTTTCAATAAGCAGTGTTGTGGAATCCAAATGCACTAAAGGAGAGTGGGAAGGGGAAAGCTGCCTGGCAGGCAATATTTCTTCTGAAGGACAGTTTGCTTTTCCAGGCTTTGACTGTGCCCCTGGATACACTCAAGTCTTGGCCCTGGGGCTGAGAAAGGCACCAAGCCAATCAGTAGGAGGAAGTGAGGGGGAGGAAGGAATCCCACCAAGTGATATTTCTCCTACCCAGGGAAGGAATGGGAGTAGCTAATTGAGTCTCCCTTCTTCCTCCTTTCTTCACTCCCTTTTCATGCTTTTATGGCATCCCAGGGGAGAGTTCCTGAACTACATTTTATTTAGAAAATATTAATTATATAGCAGTTATAATTGTGCAAACTCTCTACAGGGAGAGGGTTGCAACAATCACAGTGTGAGCTGTTGTGATTTTGACAAACTCTCTTTTAATAGCATTTTAATTTAATGAATATGATGCTTTTAAAATAGGCGGTATAAAGTTGGTTTCTTCCTTTGTAGAACACACCAATGAAGTACTGAATTATAGCATTTTCTTTGCTTACTGGGCTGATAAGTTATATCCATGGACAAATACCTCTTTTCGTTTATCAGAATCTCCTGCTTCACTGACCTCCTTCTCTCTTTGCCCACTAGGCAGGAGGAATAGTCTCTGTTCCCATTACTCTTGTTTGTCTCACCTTCTATTCCTTTCATGCCCTATGATTTGTGAACCCAATCTCCCTCTTCAATCCACTCCATCAGCAAACAAGATTTGAAATTTGTTTTCTATTTGTCTTGGTTTTCTTACATCATGGATAGTCATAGGAAGAACAGAGTAGACATTTAGTAAACTGAGAAGTTCTTTTAATAATCCCAAGATTTTCTCTAAAATAATATTCCATCCTTCAAAATACCAATGTCTTCCAATTGTACCTTATGATTGTTATTCATGGAACAATGACCTTTCAAGAGTTAAAAAATTATGTAAACAAAATTTTATATATATCTATAGATAGGAATTTTCTAAGTCCAGAGAAAAGTTTAATTTTAGGTTTAAAAAGTGGTAAATTAAAAAAAAAACACTAAACATTTTTACTGATTTTAAATATAGCTAATTAAAAGGCAAGCTAAAAATAAAATTGTGTTACTGATTTTTGAAAGTAGCTTTTAAGAAGATTTAATTTATGTAATTTTAGTCTGTCTGCTGTGAAGTATAGTAGAATTATATCTGGTGTTGCAGTCAGGCAAGTTTGAATCCAACCTCAAACTCTTTCTAGCTATTTAACCATGGACAAATTGCCACTTGATCTCAGACTTGATTTCCTTATCTGTAAAATAGGAATGACACTATAAATAATATGTGTCCCACAGGGTTTTTGTAAGGAATCTTTACAACATTATAAAAGTATGAATTTTTATTTTTATTAATCATCTTATTCCTGTGGAGTTTTGATAGAAATGGTCCTGCGATTACTCATTGTTCTATAATTAATTTATATTCAATGTTCAACACATTATTGCAAGGATGGATACAATTATGGCTTTTTATAATTGAATACAATTATAGGAAAGTAAGCTTATCTTCAGTAGGTTCTTTGAAAGCATCTTCAGGATAGTTTCAAACAAATGACAGGGATCATAATGTACCTTATCCTGGTTCCATGAGATTTTGACTTTTTTTTTTTTTTTTTTTTTTACTAAATCTTTGTCTTGAAAATTTTTTGTTCCATATTGCTTTGAGATTATGAGTATTTGGAATGGCAATTGTTTTTACATTTTTATAAAGCATTACTATGTCCAGGAGATTACTGATGATACTTTTGTCAACTGTAATGGTCCAGTTTCAATACAATTCATTTATTGAATTCTCAGATTATTTTGAGATGTATTTTGTTGGTGGTCAGGAGAACAGTGCAGTATAAAGACCCCTTAGCCTTGGTCTGTGCTGAACATTTCTGAGCATTGACCATCCTCTATACTCTAGGGCTATGCTTGAGATAATCATTAGGGTAAAAGAACATTGACTTGAGTAAGCATTTAGATAGAGAACTTCTCCTGGGAACTTAGCTTGGGAAACAGAAACTTCTACTGTATACGTGGAGATAGAGATTAAAAAATAGCAAAGAACCTGCATGTAAGCTTGTGATATCTGTCTATATATGCTTTGTGTGAACCTTTAATAAAGGGCTCATTCCTTAATGAGGCTCCAACTGTCCTGGTCATTTGGCATCTTCACGAGCTTATTTTCAAGTCCACTTTGCAGGCTGCTGGTCAGCTCACAACACTATTTGTATAGTATGAGAATTTTTATCTGTTAGTTTAAGGCAGGCAGAGCTCCTGATATATAATTCTTGCCATTAAATGATGTCATTCTAGGTATTCAGTAGGTGCTAAATTTTTACAACTTGCAATGGCAATTTGAGAGAGAGAGAGTTACTACTATTTCCTTGTATTATCTAGATTGATAAATACAAGGATAAGTTACCTGCAATTTCTGTTTCTGAAAGTCTGTTCCTGAATGGTCATCCTAAATCCTTCCATTTCTGTGAAAAAATTTTCATGACAATCATTAATTTGTTTGATGCTTTGTTGGTAGAATATTGTTAATTGAATTCATGTGGATCTCACCCAGGAAGGGCCTTTTGAACTTCCTCTTAGAGTAAAACACAGTAAGGTCTTTGTATTCTGAAAGAATTTATGGAAGTTTTTAATATGCTCTGAAAGTATTTTTCAATATTTTATTCCTAAGATATTAACTTTTCTATAATTTCCTTAGTGTGATGGAGCATGTATTCCATTATGTTGCTTTTTGTTGTTGTTAGGATACTTTATAAATACATTATGAACTATTTTTGATGTATATTAAAACTAGTTTTATATAGTTATAAATTGCTCTAAGTGTGTTCTTCTCATTGAGCTTTGATTTGAGGATGCCAGTAAGACTTCTGACAAATGTAACTCTAACTTTCTTCTTAATGTAACTTACTCTCAATGTCTTGCTTGAAAGAGACCTAGGTATTTTTAAGTACTTCTTTTGATCCAGTGGTTCAATTTTACCTATGGATTCAAACTTGAAGCTTTTCATCTCTGCCTTTCTTTGACACACATTAAGAATTACACTCATTAAGTCTAAATGATATTTTGTTATCACTGAGAAAGATTCCACAAGGTGAAGATGTTGATGGGTTTTTTCATCCATACACCTTAATATCATCAACATTATTAAGAAATAATAATTTTACTATGATTTACTTTCTAGATTGAAAATCATAGTCAGACTTATTTAGGAAAGATAAAAATGGGTGTAAAGCTAAGGAGAATCATAATGGACATAAATTGCTTCCTTGCAACAGACTTCTTTTTTTATATCAATTGTACATGTTACTTGGTAGTAAATAAAGACTCATTTTCCACATGGGTAGTTCATCCTTTATTATTTTTTCCATTATACTTAAGACTATTTTATATATTTTCAAAATATGAACCGCCATGAGGATAGAACAAAGGTTTTCTAAAAATAAAAGTAGTGCTTTGGGGTAATTTGTCCAGAATTATGAATTAACATAATTTGCTCTTTGCAGCTAGGTGGCACAGTAGCTAAAGTGTTGGAACTTTAGTTCAAATTTGACCTCAGACATTTACTGTGTGAACTCAGGCAAGTCAATTGATTATTTGCTTCAGTTTAATAATCTATAAAATGAGCTGATGCAGGAATTTGCAAACCACTTCAATATCATTCTCCCAACCCTCTTGCTCAAACCAAAAATCTCTAAATAATATCAGGAAGAGATGGACATGACTAATGAACTGAACAATAGCAAAAATTTGTTATTGGCATGCCTCTGTGTGTGTGTGTGTTTGTGTGTGTGTGTGTATAAGAGAGAGAGAGTCAGAGACAGAGACAGAGAGATAGAGACAGACAGAGATTCAGAGAGACAGAGACAGAGACAGAGACAGGGACAGAGAGACTGAGAGAATGATGTGAGTTGTGAAAGTGCCTACCATCTTCATCTTTGGTAATAAATATGTGATATCTTCTGTTAAAGTTAGGATCAAGTTTGCATATGAGAATAAGCTGGTAAAGTGTTCTGGTGATAATTCATGGACCACTCTGAAGTATTTGAGGTAATAATTATGAATATTATCTCTTTGTGCTAACTCTCATTTTAGCAAAGAAACTAGAGTTTCTGCGATGTTCTTTGAATAACAGTGTTGTCATTCATTATGCAAATGGTGGACAAACTTTCTATTTCTTCTTTGATCCCACCTATTTTTTTGTTCTGTTGTATTTCTTATAATTATATAAATGACTAACAATTTGCAATATCTTCTTCTTTAGGGACTCACTTTCTTTTATAATTTCTTTATTTCTCAAGCTTTTGTTGTAAATTTTAATTTGACATTGGATTGTTTATTTTGCTTTTTGAACTGCTTGGTAGATTGTATTGCCCTAACATTTGTGCTTTTGTTTTCAATTGATATTTATTCTCAGATCTATTTATCTAACCTTAACCTCTCTCTTGAGCTCCACTCTCAAATCATTATCTGCTTTTTAGATTCAAACTGAATGTCCTTAGACATCTCAAATTCAACATCTACAAAACAGAACTTATTTTCCTTTCAACCTTCCTCCCTTTCAAATATTCTTATTACCGTTGAGGGCAACATCTTCCTTGTCATTCAAACTCTCAACTCTTCCCTCACAGTCATCCTACTAGTAATAATAAAAGTAATAACAGTTACATTTATTACACACTTACTATGTACCAGGTTCTATGCTAAATGCTTTACAAAAATAATTCCATTTGTTTCTCAAAAGTAGGTGCTACTATTATTCCCATTTTACAGATGAGGACACTGAGGCAAACAGAGGTTAAGTGACTTTTACAGGATCTCATATCTAATAAGTGTCTGGGCTGGATTTGAACCTATTTTTTCTAGGTACCAAACTCTTATTGATCATAATGTTTAGCTTCTCTGATGCATAGATAATTTGTTGCTTAGTCTTGTAGTTTCTCTCTTCTCATCTTTTCTTCAACATATCCTCTTCTTTCTACTAATGGAGATGTTACTCTGGTGCAAACCCTCATCACTTCATTGCTGGACTCCCTACCTTCTCCTTCCTGTCTGTCTGTCTTATTAGGAAGCAGTCATTAAGCGTTTTTTTTTTTTTTTTTTTTTTTACTTTTTAAAATGTTACTTTATTTTACCCCAAATGCATGTTAAAACAAAACTTAAAAAAAAGCATTTGTGTTGCAAATTCTTTCTCATTCTCTCCCTTCCTCTCTCTTTTTTTCCTTTCCTCTCCATCTTTTTCCTTCCTTCCTTCCCTTCTTTTCTCCTTCTCTTCTTCCCTTCTTTCCTCCCTCCTTTTCTTCTTCCCTCTCTCTCCCTCCTTCTCTCTCTCCTTTCCTCCCCCCATTTCTTTTCCCCTCGCATGAAGCTGCTGTCCTGGTGCAAGCCCTCATCACTTGACCCCTAGATGCCTCTTTCAATAATAGCCTTCAGATTGACCTGCCTGCCACAAGTTTCTCTTTATTCCTATCAGCTACTAAGTCTAATATTATGTCCCAGAACCCCATTCAATAAACTCTAGTGGCTCCCTATTAACTCCAAGATCGAATATAAAATCCTCCACTTGTATGGACTTTCTCAGCACTACTCCTTCCTACCTTTCCAGTTTTATACTTTACACCCTGGCTGTCCTCATGACTTAGAATGCTCCCTTTCTTCACCTCTGCCTTCCATTTTCCTTGGCTCCCTTTCAGATTTGGAGTGTTTTGCTATTACCTTCTCCATATATTTTTTTTTTTTTTTTTTTTTTTTTTTTTTTTTTTTTACAGATGAGAAAACTGAAGCAAACAGTTAAGTTACTTGGCCAGAATCACACAATTAGGAAATGTTTGAGGCCAGATTTAAACTAAGAGAGATAAGTCTTTTTTACTTCAAGCCTGGCACTCTACCTACTGCACTGCCTAGCTGCCCCTTTCCTTTACACAGACAACTAAGAGAAAAATATATGTTCAGGTGTGTGGAGGAGGAATTATACTTATGTCTGTGAAAAGGGTCAATTAAATTCACATTTGTTTTTGACTCCTCCATGTCCATGTTCTCCTTTTAGACTTGATAACAATTTTTTGCTTTATTTTTATTTCTTTGTTCAGCAGGTAAAGCAGATTATAACTAATATAGGAGAACCTGACCCTATACTCAGGAAAGATATGCTAGATAATGCTCAAAGCATATAAACTTGTTCCATATAGGCCAATATTGTTGTATTTTCACAATTATGGAAACTGAGTCGCAGAAAAATTTTTATGATATTCTTAGGGTAATAAAGCAAGTTACTAGAGAATCAGGAAATAGATATCCAGTCTGCTATACCATATGTTTTTCCTAGAGTTTTCCTCTAGGTAAATGTACAAAAAGAGATGATAATATATTTGCCCTATAAAGAAGAAAGATTCATAGGATGAGAGAGGAAGCTATAAAGTTTCAGCTTTATAAAGTATACTATAAATCAAGGTATAAGAAAATAACAAGAAATCATTTAACTTTTTAAGCCTTTATATGATGGTTTAGTATTTTTTTATTAAAGCTTTTAATTTTCAAAACATATGCATGAATAATTTTTCATCATTGACTCTTGCAAAACCTTGTGTTCCAAATTTTCTCTCTTCCCCCCATCCTCTTCCTTAGATGGCAAGTAATCCAATATATGTTAAATATGTTAAAATATGTATTAAATCCATAAATATATACATGTAATATAAAATGTATAATACATATTTACCAATTATCTTGTTGCACAAGAAAAATCCAGATCAAAAAGGAAAAAAAGATGAAAAAGAAAATAAAATGCAAGCAAACAATAACAAAAAGAATGAGAATGCTATGTTGTGGTTCACGTTCAGCTCCCACAGTTCTCTCTCTGGGTGTAAATGGATTTCTTCATCATAAGATCACTGGAACTGGTCTCAATTATCTCATTGTTGAAAAGAGCCATGTCCATCAGAATTGATCATAATATAGTCTTGTTGTTGCTGTGTATAATGATCTCCTGGTTCTGCTCATTTCACTCAGCATCAGTTCACGCAAGTCTCTCCAGGCCTCTCTGAAATCATCCTGCTGGTCGTTTCTTACAGAGCAATAATATTCCATAACATTCATATACCACAATTTATTCAGCCACTCTCCAATTGATGGGCATCCATTCAGTTTCCAGTTTCTAGCCACTACAAAAAGTGCTGCCGCAAACATTCTTGCACATGTGAGTCCCTTTCCTTCCTTTATGATTTCTTTGAGATATAAGCCCAGTAAAAACTATGTGATTGTTCAAATATTGCTCCTTAACAGTATCACTTTCAGTATCTACAAAGTGATTCATACTTGTGTGTAATATGTGAACACACTGATATATATATGTATATATGCACACATACACAAATAAGTTTATGTACATGCACATATGCATATAATGTTTATATATGCATGTGCATATAAGTATGCATATATATGTGTGTATAAATGGAAAAAAATCCCTCCATTTTACTCCCATAAAACATAGTCTTCCAAAAGTGGATAGGAAAACTGATAATATTTAAAACAGGATCCATCTTTTTGATGCTGTTAAGAGTTTCCAGAACTCCATGTGTCTCATTTTATTCTACAATTTTCTTACCACGTCCCTCAAAAAACAAACCAAAGAGTTAGGACTAGGATGGAGCCACCCAGACTTGGAAAATTTGGCCCAACATAGGAAATTTAGACATTGGCCACACTTTTATTCCTTAAATAGGGACAGATCCTGGTGGCAAGGCAGAATAGCAGTAGCTGCCATAGCCTGGGGGCACTATAGTGATGTAGGAATACAGGCTGTGACTCCATTTCTTTCTCCCAAGACGTCCCAGACAAGGCAGAAAAGACAATTGAAGTCAGGACAAACATAACCATTTTTCTGTTCTGTTCTGGAGGCCTGGTCCCAGTCCTGGGCCAGTGGGCCACCTTCCTTGGTCTTGACAAGCTTGTTGCCTTACTACCAACTGTGAAGGACACAGGTCTTTTGAGGGTGAGCTGTCTCTGAGGATAGCTTCTCAGTGTGGAGTTAGAAGTGAAGAGCACTTCTGAGGCATCATCAGAACATGCCTGTCTCCAGGGAGAGAGGCAGACTGGGTACCATTGGCAATGGACCGGGAAGGAGTAGCTAGTAAGATCTTTGGCTTTTCACATCCTCCCTGCTTCATTCTGGGGCAGACACAATTCTAGGGATGCTAAGCTAGAAGTCAAAGTTTTTTTCCTTTTCCTTAACTGCTCATTCTGATAAGTCCAGTTGCTGGTTTTCAGCAAGGGCAGGTACCCCCATGTGAGTCTTAGTTAGGTTTCATAGGGTCAAAGTCTACAGCTTGACTGAGAAAGCACTGGCTTGAGGCTTAGGAGACTGTAGTCTAGTCCTTGGTCTGATGCTAACTCTGAGCCTCTCCTCATCTGTACAATTAAGGACTTTGACAAAGTAGACTAGTTCTCTTTAAGCTCTCACAGTCTATGTTTATGAGAATCAAAGTCCATTTAATCTATAGCATCTGAAAGTCTCAGTTTCAGAAAAAGTGGAATGATTCTTCCTCTTTCATCTACAACAATCCTCCCATCTTTGGGTGGTCATTTTCTATGGGAGAAATCTCATTATGGATGGTAACCTTCAAGATAAAATTCTAAAGATATCCACAAAAATAACTATAATGAACAGAAGAAAGTAAGACTTATTCTGAAGAAACCAATGTGGATATCTAGAGAACTCACAAATAAACTTAGGTTGTAAAAAGCTATTTAAGAGAAGATAGAAGCAAGGCCAGGAAGTGGAAAATGAATACACACATATGGCATGGCCCTGGATGAGTAATGTCAGGGACGCTGACGGTTAGAATGAGCACAAGATGTTAAGAGAAGTCAAGGATCATAAAAAAAGAACAAAAAAGTTGACTTATACACACATGTATATATATGTACATATATATGCATATATATGAACATATATATATATATATATATGAGGAAAAGAGAGGAATTGAGGAATGGATAGATAAGTTTTTGAGGATAAATGGCACAATGATAATTGACAGTAGAGAAAGAAAACCACTGAATTGTTATTTTGCTTATTATCTTTTCCAAGGAAAATGATCTTTGAATGGAAAATGAAGGAAAATATTTAATGGATGTCTACTATAGTGCTTTACAATAACCCTAAGAAGTAGGTGTAATCATTAAACCCATTTTACATATGTATTAATTGAGGAACATATGTTAAATGACTTGCCACTAGTCACACAGCTAGTAAGTCCTTGAAGCTGAATTTGAACTCAAGTTTTACTGACTGTAGGGACAACACTATGCCACCTAAGAAAGTACAAATGTGGATACTAGGAAATTGATAGCCATAACACAGCTAAAGAGGCATTAGAGAGCATTCAGTTGCCCTTTATGAATTTGTCATCTGATCCAAATTAATTGTGTCATTGCGAACTGAAAAGACTTATAGATATCATTACTGAACCATTGTCAATGATGGAATAACTGTGGAAAATGAAAGAATTACTAAAGAACAAATGGTCCAATTATTTTTTAGGGTCAGGAAAAGAATACAGTCTGCAAATTATAGGCCAATGATGTTGATTTGAGGATAGATTACTTAATTTTTTTCCCCTGAGGCAATTGGGGTTAAGTGACTTGCCCAGGGTCACACAGCTAGAAAGTGTTAAGTATCTGAGATTAGATTTTTATTCAGGTCCTCCTGACTTCAGGGCTGGTGCTCTATGCACAGCACCACCTAGCTCCCCAGATTATTTAATTATTAATGGACCTGCAGAAAAGGAAGCAGTCATAAATAATAATACATTTACAAAACACCTAATATTTGCAAATATCCCATTTTATCCTTATAACAACCATTGGAATCAAGTGCTACATTTACACATAAGGAAACTGAGGCACACTGAAGTAATTTGCCCAGGGTCGCATAGCTAGTCTTGTAATGCTCAGGGAGAAACTGAGGCAGTATCACACAGTGGAAATTAGGTAATGCTTTATTGATGTTAATTGAGAGTTCAGAATCCATAGCTATGGATCAGGACTGCTGGGACTCATGTCTCAAAGCACGCAGTCCAGCCCAGAGTGGGCTGACAGCAATGTCAGCCGACTGAATAATACAAAGTATTCAGCACCCCATCGAGGGACATCATGGATTATATAGGTTCTATAGCTCAGGGAGAAAGAACAGCTGAGAAATATCAGGGGTTCAAAAGAAATTATCAATACAATTTTGACAAGGTAGGGAGTGAGGGGAAGAAGAATACTAAGGCTATAAATTCAGGTAGGGAGTGAAGTGTGCTGGAGAAACTGAGACAGTGAGTCTGGGTAATACAGATAAGGGGTATGTGGAGGCTGGCTACCTGGAGGTTTTATAACTCCTTTGGAATGTGAGCCCAATTATTTCTGAAGGTCAGGAAGTGGGGATTGCTATTTTTGGGCAGCACAATTAAGGAAAACTGAAACAGCAACTGAGGGAAACTGAGACATGGGAACTATGGCACAACAGTCTGAAGCTACATCAGAACTCAGATCTCTCTGAATCAAAGTTTAGTAATCTATTCACATGTTACCTAGCTGCCTCTGGGCACAAGGAACTAGCAATGCTTCCTCAAGAACAGGCTATGCCAAACTAACCTCATAAACTTTGTTGTCAGGTGTATTTATCAGTATATAAACTCTACTGGATATAAACTTACCCATATTTCAGCAAATTATACAAGAAAATATCTCATACTGTTCTGGTAGAAAAGATGGAGAGCTATGAGCTTCTAAGCTAAGTGATAGCTTAGAAGGATCGGAAACTGTATGACACACAAGCGAAGAGAAATTAGTAATGTTTTAAATGCCAGCTTACTAGGAACTCACCAATGGAGTGATCCTGTTCTATAGCCTGTGATGCTTAATTAAAAAAAAAATATCAGTGATTTAGAAAAAGGAATCACTGGCAAATTTATTAGATTAGCATTTAATAAGTGCTCAATATACTATAACAGGGTTTGGCAAACTATGGCCCAAAAGTCAAACCTCTCCAAGACCTGTTTTAGTATACCTATAATTTAATAATTTTTTGCATTTTCAATGTTCTATTGTATTTAAAAATAACAATTCATCATTGAAAACAATCTACAATTCTTAGCCTAAGGGGCTGAACAAACATACTTCCTGTGGGGCAGATTTGACTCTTAGGTGGTACTTTGCCCACCTCTGGACTTTAGCAATGAACTAAATCTGACAAAAATAAAATTTAATAAGGATTGTTATTATCATTGCTATTAACAGCTTATATTTATATAGGATTTTGAATTTTCTAAAGCACTACATATACATTTTCTTATTTAGTTTTGTTTAAAAAACTTCACAAATATAGTAAGATGTCAGTTGTCAAATGAAGATATGGGGGTTTTAGTGGATTAAAAAATCAATAGGAATTAAGAGTATGGTATGGCAGTCAAAGAAATCTAATGTGATCTTTGATTACAGTGAGAGAAACATAGCTTTCAAGAAGTGGTGATAATTATTCTGAGCTCTTTCTGGGTCAGGCTGTACTCATATAATACTTGTGCAGTTCTGAGCAGCATGGTTTAGAAAGGACATTTTAAGCTGAAAAGATTGCAAAGAACAGCAATTAAGATGGTATAGGTTCTTGAGACCATGCCATATGGACTGGCTTAGCATAGGGAAGAAAAGGCGCAAATGAGAGGACCATATTTCTGTAGTGTTTATTATGTACTAAGCACTTTGCTAAGTACTTTACAATTATTATTTCATGTGAACCTCACAACAATTCTGTAAAGTAGATTCTATTATCCCCACTTTGCAGATGGAAAAACTGAGTTAGACAGAAGTTAAGTGACTTGCCTGGCATCATACAGCTAATAAGTATTTGAGGTTGGTTTGGAACTTGGGTCTTCCTGACCCAAAGTCCAGTGCTTTATTCACTGAGTCACCTAAATACCCTATTTGAAGGAGTACCATGCAGAAGCTATCATTTGCCAAGATGGCAGAATTGAAAGTATGAGAAATAATGAAAAGTTATGTTTCCACAGAATGTTGCAAGTAAGATAATAAATACCACTGACCTCTGAGTTTTCAGAATGTGAGAAAATAAGGAAAGTTAATTTCCCAAAGAACATTTAAGTGTCAATTTCTTAAAAACTGTGAATAAACAAGAGATTGAGGAAGTAGGAAAGCATAGGTGGACTCAGTCAATCAGTAAGTCTTATGGTTTTGAGAAAACCATAAACTTAAGATAATAGCCAATCCAGCTCAAACTAGTTGGGGTCAATGACTGGACTAGACCAAATCCCTACTGTGCTTGCTTAATAGGATAATTGAATATTAAACAGCACACCCCATAGGAGGAGTTTTCCACCATTTTTGAACATGGGATGTATGATGCGGTGGGGGAGACATGCTTATACATATTTAGGGGTAAACATACAGTGGGTGTATCAAAAGATTGTAATCTGGAAGGAGTGGACCAATCCATTCTCTGAAGGGAGGAGTCTGAGTCCAGTAATAAGTATAAAGCTTCTCTCACTTCTGTGCTCAGTACTCCCTCTTTCTTAATAGGAATGGAGGCCAGATCTAGCCAGAAATGCTAAGATGGTTCCTTAAGATTCTTCTTTAATAAATTTTCCTTGATACCTGAATTTCAGTGTCAAGTGTGTTTCTAACAAAAGGAATGGGTGGAAGTTATAAAGAGATACATTTAGGTTTAATATAAGGAAATGCTTCCCAAAAATTATTACTATTGTCGAACAGTTGTTTCCGTCATGTCAGTCTTCTTGGCAAAGATACTGAAGCAGTTTACCATTTCCTTTTCCAGTTCATTTTACAGATGAGGAAACTGAGGCAAACATGTTTAAGTGACTTGCCCAGGATCATACATCTAGTTAGTATCTGAGATCAGATTTGAACTAAGGTTTTCCTGAGTCCAGGGTTGCTGCTCTACCTTCTGTGCCCCCTCCAAACAATTAGACCTATCTGTAAGTGGGATTAATTGTGTCAACAAATATAGAGTTTCCCTTTGCGGGAATATTTAAGCAGAGGCAAGATAATTACTGGTTGGCTATATTCTATTGGAGTTTTATTTGAGGGCATGTATTGGACTGGATGGTTTCTGAGGTCACTTCCAGTGCTAACATTGTTATGATATTTTGAGGTGGTTTTGAGTTCTTTTTAAGTCTCCTGCCCGAAAGCATCTTTTTGCCATTAAGTTACCATTCAACTCCAATCCCACACTCAGAAAATAACAGGATTCTTTTGTGTTAGTTATGAAGAAACAATTGATCATAGCATCTAGTTATCAAGAACAAGTAAAATAGGAAGCTGCCATGCAGTAAACATTTATTTTTTATTTTGTGCTGAAGGATAGCCTCAAGGCATTCTGTCTGTGGGACTTCCCTGGGCATAAGGGAGAGTAAGTGGTATGTATCACAGGGTGCTTGGACTGGAAGACACCTGTTTATTTAACCCATACTTCTTTGGTAATCCCCAAAATAAGTATTAGATTTTGAAATTCAAATCTCTGTGACCCATGAGAAACTTTTCATCCATACAGTTAGGGATTCTTCTCCTGCTCCATTTGAATAATGATTTAGATACAGAAGTGTCAAACTTAAGGCCCCATGGGCTTATGCAGCCCAGTATACTCTGAAACAGATTAAAACATAACTGGAAAATGTTTAACAAAATAGGAAAGAACATACAAAAACATATAATACTAATTTATGGTTTTCTAAGCCTAAGGTCTGTAGGGAATCTATTTCTATTTGAGTTTGATACCACTGGCTTAGAATAGTGTTTTAGAAAGATCAAGATGTTTTGAATGAGATAGTAAAAAATTATCAATTTCAGAGTTTGTTATTGTTTTAAGGTTTAGTTCATAAGACAAAAGCATGCATCCTAGTTTATATCAAATATATGAATATGGCCAAATGATCTGATTGACTTTATTGGGAAAAAAGTTATCTTCATTTAAGAGCATCTCTTAATAAATGTATATAATTCTTAGATGTCTGACAATGGAAAAAAGAAAAAAAAGAGGTTCTGTAGAAACATATCCCCAAATTGATATAAATGGTTAATTTCTATTATCTGAAAAATAATTTGGTTTCAGCCTAACTCAAAATAATACAAACCAGCCCTTGGCAAAATATAACTTGGTGCTTCTGAGTTTCAAAACAGGCCTTGGATCTTTTGCTCTGAAACTGAAAAGATCTCTACTAGTTATATGGCTTTTCTCCAAGTTCATGTGTTTTAAATAAAAAGAAAATGAAAACACCCACCATAAACATGCTTTTGATTTTTGTATTCAATGATGTTATATTCTCTCTCAAGTTTTAATATTGTGATCCAGCATGTTACTTTTTTCTGTTATAAAGTTATTGCTAGTCACATATTGAACCAAATGTGTTAGAAAGTTATAAAGAATTAGTCTAAGAAAATTACAAAAATGTCTTTTCTCTTTGACCCAGAGATTGCACTGCTATGTATATATCCAAGAAGACCAAATATAGGAAAATCCAATATATACTGAAATATTTATAGGACTACTTTTTGTAGTACAAAGAATTAGAAATAATGTAAATGTCAATCAATTAAGAAATTACTAAATAATAGTGACATATCCATAGTACCAGGTACAATAATAAGCACTTGATAAATGCTTATTGACTGACATGAGGGTAATCATATATTATTGTCTTATAAGTGTTGATAAATATGAAGAATATGGGAGGAGAAATGGGAAATACATATGAACTAATGAATTGTGAAATTGAATAATAAAAGCATGTTTTTGAGTTGTAAGCATAGTAGGAGGAAAGTTCTCATCAGGACTAGCTATTAGCTACCTATCCTTGGGGGAACCCCCCCTCAAAAAAAAAACAAAAACCAAAAACTAAACACTATATTCTGGTCTATTCGTGGACAACAAACATAATTTGCAAGTAAAAAAAAAAAAAAAAAACACCATCTATTGGAAACTGAGAAAAATTATTGGAAGTAGAGTCTTAGAAGTTAGTGATGGAGAAAAGGAAGTTGGCAGGGTCTGCTGAGAGAATGATTGAAAGTAAGTGTTATTGAGAATTTTTATTAATAAATTTTTGTTGGGGAGAGGAGTCAAAGCTGTTTATTTTGGTTAAGAGTTTATTAAGTTGTCTGAAACCTGTCCCAAGCGATATCAAAATTTACTTAAGGCCTCAAATAGTTTTCATATAAGAAAATAGTCAAGACTTCCTGAAGTAATTTGACTTGTCTTATTTGAAAAATGATTCATTGATGCTGATTCTGTAGGCAAGTAAATTTTCCCTCTCGGTGTAAAACCTTAAGCATAGTTTTGTAATGTCTCAGTTTCCCTGCCTCAGTTTCCCTGAATTGTTGTGCCTTGGTTTCTCTGAATTATTATGGTATGCCCTGAATAAAATTATTATGGCCATCTTTCCCTCTCTTCCCCCCTCCCCCTTCTTGGCCATTAGGTCTGAGAGAATTAAAATCTTGAAGCTCTGACCACTTTATAGTCTAAAGAGTCATAAAACTTTTGGTGGCTTATCTCAAAAGCCTGCAGGGATTTGCTCCTCCCACTCCTATCTATCTCCTGCCCTCGACCTCTGACCTCCTTATCTTGACCCCCAAGCTGTCTGGATTAAAGTTATGATCCTTTCCTGGAATTATGGTTTACTATTGTTCTCCTCCCTCCCTCTTCTTCCCTCCCCTTCCCCTTCCCTCCCCCCCCCCACACACATTTTGCCTTTGTTGCCCTTATAGCTGAAGCCCATGAAAGGTTTGTGTCTTAACTGCTAGGGGGTTGGACATCTTATGGACAAGAGGTTCCTGTCTGACTGGCTAGTCCAAATTCTCCAATATTAAAATGTTAAAAAAACTAATCTCTGTCTTGCCTCAGTTTCTCTGGCATTACAGTTTAATTTGAATCCTGACTTAATTCATCTATAACATTTGTTAAATGTTTTTAACAAATTTAACAAAAACAAATTTAACAAAAACAAGTTTTATCTATATTTGTTTTTTTAAGGGATCTATGAGATTATGATTCTATTTAGCTAATTTTGTCCAACTAAGAGGATATACTAGATTGCTATATTTAAAAAAATTTTCTCTGTTTCTCCAGTGTAATTTTGTCTTATGAAAAGCCTCATTAGAATCCTAATGTGTTTGTTTGTTTTCAATGCTGAATTTTTCTTAAGCATGATAAAACCTAGTTTTTTTTTCCTTTAAAATTTCTGTGTTGTGGTAGATATATTTCAGCAGCAGTAATGTACTATGTAAGCTCAAAGAGGAGATATTTTTACTACAATGTAAGAAATTCTGTAAACAGAAATTTTAGCACAAATAGAAAAAGAAAGATTTATGAACTCCCTCCCAGGGCTATGTTCTATGTCACTGAGGCTGAACAGGTGTCTTAATGGTATTGAACATTAGTAAACATCTTTGAACATCATTATTGAACATTAGTTGAACATCTTTACTTTGTATAGTTACGGAGGTGAGTCTGTTCAGTTTCTGCTAATTTATAAATAAAACATTCATGTTCCAAGTCTTGAAACTATGTTTTTAAAAATTGGTGACTCCCTTTGAGGTGTATGAGAAAGTGACCAACATAGATCATTTGGGTGTGAGTAATGAGCCAAAGAACTGAGATTCCCCCAAAGGGTGCCCTTCCTATAAGGAGTCCCTGACTGGGAAGGCTTAAGTGTTTATACAAAAGTCCTTTTCACTTTAGAAGAAATAATTATATAGTGAGGAACCTTGTTTCCTGGATTTTCAAAAAGTCTTGTTAGCACCCTATTATTATCTGCCAGTGTCTTGAAGATACTAAATGAAGCTTGTTTCATTTTTCTTTGGAATGGGGTATGACATTTATGCCTGTGTGACTTTTACCCACAGGAGAATTTCTTGACTACCTTCAGACTCAGATGTGAAGAGTTGGGGAGGAAGGTTTTCAAATTTGCTCTCTGGTTCCATTTTGTTTTTAATCTGAACTCCCTATTTCTTCCTGCCTTGGTTTATGCTTTTTCTCTGTGGCCACATTCCATGGATATATCCCATGGAGAGGATATATAATTCTTATTTATCTCCATTGAAAACTTGGCTCACATGCTACCTCCACAAAGTCTTACCTGATGTGAGATATACTTTATGTTTACTTTGAAAATACTTTAAAATTGTTGTTAAAATTAAAATAAATTTAAAACACTTAAATATAAAATACAATAATAATAAAATTATTAAATAAATTAAATCATTATTAAAATACTTGAAAATTATCTTTTATGTACACGTGAATTAAAATAAAGGTCCTTGTGGACAGGAATTGTTTCCATTTTTATCTTTATTTCCAGTGTTTGGCACATAGAAGAAACTTAATGCCCTAATGAATTAAATTACTGAATCTGTATATAGATCTCTGTATAAGGGTTGGGTAATTAATTTACTCAGTCCTATCCCACTAAAAATAAATGATAAGATGCCCAATTAATCTCTTATAGATTTTAGACAAGTTAGGTGAATATCTTTTAAATTGTAGAGGTGTTAGAACTGGAGTGATTATGCACATAAACATATTTAGACCAGTTGAGGAAACTTGATCATACTCCAAAAATCTTCTATAAAAAAGTTACAAAACTGGGGTCATTTGGAAAGTTGGAGCAAATGTGGCTTTCTAGCATGCCTAAGAGAAAGAACACTCTAGCTAGGGAAGGGACATTAGCTTCAGCTAAATCTCCTGTACCTTTTCTCTCTTCCAACCCTCACTCTCTTCCCTGAAATATACACCTTTGGCTGGAGGACCTTGTTAGTTTCAAAAGATCTGAAAAATTTTAGACTTTTCATCCTTCCACTGGTGCTTCCCCAGATCAGAGACCACTAGGAACTAATAAGAAGAAAAGGACAAACTATATGAATTTACCACACTCAAGGGGAGCTATTTGAGTATCCTACAAATGGGTGAAAAGGACTTCTAGTAAGCAAGAACTATGAATTAGCCCTTTGCCATGTGGTCTACAAGTTTGAACTCCCTGTGCTTAGAATTCTGTCTGTCCATTTAAAAGTTTCTCCACCTTTTTTTCATGTGCTATAGGAGGCTTGGGGGAAATAGAATTTCCATCTACAAATAGCTTATAAAAATGGTACCATTCCCCTGGTAACTGCCAGCCCAAGTATTATTACCTATTATCTCCAGAGTTGTTTTCTTCCTTATCATATGATAAAGAAAAGAACATGTACTTTCAAGTCAGAGAATTTGGGATCTTGTCTAGGTTAGCTCGGTTTCCAAAATGAGGGGATTTGACAAGACGATCTCCGACGTCTTTTTCAGTTCTAATGTTATGATCTGAATGTAGTCTCTTACTGACCCTGAAGCTAATAAGAAGCATCGTTGTTTTCCCCATTCCAAACTGGAAAGATCTCTAGTTCTATTAACTAGCTGAGTAGGAATTCTAGTTATAAAACATTCTCTGAATTTTTTTTTTTTTTTTGGGGGGAGGAGTGGAGAAGTTGGTCAGGGGGAGGAGTGGTGGGATATAGGTTTGTGCTATAGAATAAGGTCACTTCGTTATTATTTTTTTTTTTCTACTTTTGGAAACCAGAAGTTTGATGATTCTGTGTCCTTTACATATGATCAGTAGCAACATCCCATTTTTTCCTCTCCATCACAGGCTTGCTGAAAGAACAGGAAGTAGGGTAATAGGGCTGAGTCATTTTTCTAGTTATCATTCCCTTTTGGAAGGAGGGTGAATGGTGGGAGGGAGATCGGTGAGGGGGGAAAATGGGAAGGAATCATCCCTTAGAAACAGAAGTCTAATTATCTAAGTTTTCTTGTCTCCTGGCTGAATCAAATGCCCTCAAGAGGCAGAGGACATTCACTCTCCCTAGAGGACAAATCAATACTGATAGAATTCTAATCCCGGAGCCAGTGGAGTGGGAGGCGGAAAAGCAAGCAGCCTGTTACCTGGAGGTCTTCTGATTGGCTGAGAGCAAGGTCAGGGGGTTTTATTCGAGCAGGTGCAGAACCTGTTTACTTAACAAAGCTGGTAGCGGCAGCAGCTGCTGCTGTTGCTTCAGAGCAATTAAAGAATGTGCTATTTATGAGGAGGTTGCCAGGTGCTGGCTGTCCTCGACGGTGTGACAGGCCGGGCAGCATTTCCTGTAAACACCTGCCAGCATCCAAGACAGACCTGTGCTAACGGGTTATTATGTGACTACCATCCAAACTTTTGTGAGTTTTAGCTGACAGAGCACGGAGCTCCAGCCAAATTTTTGAGGAGAGAGGATGGGGATAGGCTTCATTGATTGTCATTGTTAGGAGGCAAATTTGAGGGTGTTATGATGCTTTTGTATTTTGTTTTTGTTAGCTTGTTTTGCCACCTGGACTATGGCTGGGTAAACAACACCTAAAATGAGAAAAATTATTGTGAAATTTAGGATCAAAGTTTTACACTTGGAATATAGCTCAGAGTCATTTTAATCCAATACCCTCATTTTATGTATGGGAAAAAGATAGGCTCAGGGAGATTTAATGATTTATCCAGTCACGTAGATAGTAAACTTCAAAAGAAAGATTTGAAACTAGGTCCTCTTGCTCCAGAGAATATATACTTTCCATTGAACCCAAACTGTCTCTCCTTAATTCTTAACAATTCATACTTATATTATGCTTTACATATTATAAAGAATTATAAAGTTTCTTGAAAGAAACTTGTGAGATTTTAGGATAAGTATGATTATTCCCATTTCACAGGAGGCGGAAGCAGATTCAGGTTGAATTTTCAGATTATAAGGCTATGAATAACATTAAATGATTTTATTCTGGCCTTATAAACTCATCATTCCCTTTCATTTTAGTCATAATTTACCATACTTTTAAATAAATTAACAATATTTCATATTAAAACAGACTTCCATCAAGTGTTTATTTTTTTTTAAAGAGAACAAAATTTAAAATCCCTTTAAATGATCTTCCTCTGTTATTATTGAGGCATATGCAATTGCTGCTGGGACTCAAAGTGGCTCTTGGTACCTGCTTCACCCTGCTCTGTAAGTAGACCTATAGTTGTGTATCACATATCATTGCTGGGGAAGCCTGACTTCCCCAATGGGCTAAATTAGTTCCCTAAGTCATCACCACAATCATAACAGTATTACCTTTTGCTCTAACAATTCCTGAAAAAAAATAAAGGCAGAGGAGGTGACAGCAGAGGAGAAAGTAACAAAATGTACTCAATGTGCATATATAAATTATTTATGCAATAGGTTTATTCCCATACAGAAAAGGGAGTACTAGACATGAAAGAATCATAGTGTGAATTATAGAATGCTAAATCTATCATTTTTATTACAATCAATTGGGAGGTTAACATCCAAGGCTAATGAATATATAAATAATTTTTGCAAGATTGTTAATTATTCAATTCACCTCAAGAGGGATTTTTTTTTTTCTGGTACTCTTTCTCCTCTCTTCCAATACTATTTCTTTTTGCTCACAATGTTGTAATTGTTCTAATAGCATCCACTGTTTAGTTTAGGTAGTCCACCATAACCTACACCAAGAGAACTATGAAAAGGACAACCAAGGCACCTTAGGGTAGTCTTGCTTGGTTAAGTGGCCCAGATGACACATGGGCAAGATTGCCCTGACCTTGGGATAATGAGGAACTCTATATATCCCCATCCCTTAATAGTGCTACATCTACATTCTGTCATATGGTTGCCTGTAATTGAAGAGGGCCACTAGTCTGAAGGCTGTTCAATATTCTATACTCTGTAATGGGGCAGGAAGGAAAACCAAGGGACCCCTCAAGTTCTATCATGTCATTCTATGATTGTGACAGAATATTATTGTTCTTTAAGAAATGTCAAGCAGGATGAATTCAGAAAAACATGGAAAGACATGAACTGATACAAAATGAAATGAGCAGAAGGAAGAGAATGCTATATATGTTTTCAGCAATATTGTTAGATGAAGAATTGTGAATGACTTAGGTATTCTCATTAAATACAATAATCTAAGGCAATCCCAAAGGACTCATGATGAAATATGCTATCTACCTCAGAGAAAGAATTTATATTGTCTGAATTTAGACAGAAACATATTCTTCACCCCCTTTCTTTCTTCCTTGCTCTTTGCCTTCCTTTTTGTTGTTCAAGTCTTCTTGTACAAAATTACCAATATGAAATACATGACTTAAAGTGCAAAAAAAAGTCTTTTTAGTGCTATGCCATTATAGAGCTGGGAGCAGCCAGGAAGTTAGTCATATCCAAAGGCCCAAACAATGAGTCACCTTGTCCTCATAGTTTCCAAAAGTTACCAGGGTATCTCTGGGAACATGCTCCCTGGGATGATCTCTATGGTTTCATTCAATTTTCTTACACTATTCCACCAGTTAAAATTTTTTCTGACCTGAACAAATTGCCGACATTTTAATTTAATTTATTTTGAAATTTTGTCCATCTGTTCAATCTCTCAAGAATGTCCTCTGAGGTTCCAGAGAGGCTCATTGTCCTTTTCTTCGCTTTCCCAGTTCCATGCTTGAAAGAGTCTCCAAACAGTCAACATAACACAGATCAAATCTATAAGCAAAGACCACATTTATTTTTCAGATACAGTTGTGCAAAGTCAACAAAGAGCATTTTGCAAAGTTTATCAGACATTTTGCTTGCTTAGTAATTAAAATAAGCCTATTCTATGCAAATAAAGAAAACAGAAAATTTAAAAGTTAAACATTGGAATATAATAAAATAGCAAAAATTTTAAAAATTGTATCATGTCTCAGAGAAAGCATCTATAACCCACCCAAGCTCCCAAAATACATAGAACTCTGCCTACAGGGATTAGGGACTTGGAATCAACTAGAAGTATTGCACTTCAAGTGAAAAACCAATTTTTTTCCATTATTTACTTCAGCCAAGGCCAATACAGTGAAAATCTGGGAAAAAACCTCTAGACTTCCCTTTCATACACAGAGCACACCCAAACTTCTCCAACAAAATTTCTTCTGGGTCCCTATGGTATAAGAGTACTAGAAATTTCCCTATTGAATCATGGTTATTGCAAGAGCAATCGTAATGGAGTATGAAAGTCACTTAACAATAGGATAAGCAGGCTTAGTTCAAAACAAAGGGTAGAGAGATACATATCTCTGACTACGTGTGGAAAAATCACTCAAAATCCAGAAAAGGTCTTGTATATATAACATTTAACTAAGACATAGTAGTGGGGCAGACTTTGAAAATCTTTGTCTTTTACATGTCATAATGATTTACAGAGGCTCCAACTACTGTGGAAGCCTTACTTCCCAGTCCCACCATTCTCTAGATTAAATAAATAACCCTTATAAACTCTTGGTATTTTTATCTCAATTTATGCTTTCACTGGCCAAGTTTGGCTCCCTAGCACATGGGATAGGGGTTGATGGTGGTTATGTAGTGTTTTATTGTTTACTTGATCCCAGTGGTGTGTTTCTTGGCATGATTGTCAGCTGATCAATTAGCTAGACTCAATTATCTTTTAGAAAGGAGTATTTGTGGAATGGCAGAACAAGTTGTATATGATCATGATGGACTTTTACTGTGCTAAAAGAAATGATGAGCAGGATACCCTTGGCAAAACCTGGAAAGACTTACATGAACTGATATGAAGTGAAATGAGCAGAACTAGGAGAACATTAAACACAATAATAATATTGTAGGATAAAGAATTGTGAATGACTTAGCTAATCTCTGCACACAATGATCCAAGACAATTCCAAAGGACTTATGATGAATGAAAAGTGCTGGAGAAAGAGAAAGAGCTGATGGAGTCTGAATGCAGACTGAAGTGTGCATGTGTGTGTGTATAAAAATTTTAATTTGGTGTGGTTTTTTTTGGTCTGGGTGTTCTTTCACAACACAGCTAAAGTGGAAATCTGTTTCATGTATAACCTATATCATCAAATTGCTTGCCTTCTCATTGAGGGGGCAAGGGATAGGAGAAAGGAAGAGAATTTAGAATTCAAAATTAAAAAAAAAGAAAAGAATGTTAAAACGTTTTACATATAGTTGGGGAAACAACAAAATATCAGATCATTAGAATGGTTATTTACTAAAGTAATAGAATAAGAAAATGTAATAAAGAGTATCCCTCTCAAAAGCCTGACACATTCTCTAACTAGTACAAATGGAGTGCAAAGGAAAGAATATTCAGGCTTAGTATATGTGGAAAACTCACCCCCTTAGAAGACCTTAAGGTGTTTTCCATACCTATAGATTTAATGTTGGTTTCTTTGGAAAATTATCAACTTGAATCCTTGGCTCTTGATGCAGACACTATTATCAGTGGTACCTAGAATGCTGCTAGTAGCCAATGAGAAGATGAAAAGTCTTCTGCTTCTCAGAAGCTTCCAAAATGCTTCTACCAGTGAGGCAAAAGGAGGGGAGGAACTGAAGCTGCCCAAAGCTGAAGTCAATGTTGAAATTGGGGGTACTCTTCTTCAAAAAGGTCTTAATCAACAGTTCCTTTTCAATTCTCTCTACCTCTGGATGCTTCCTTACCTCAGAATCTTTCTTGGTTGTTTTTATATTTTGTAGATAACTATTTTTGTTGAGCTATTTTTCATTGTTATCTGATTCTTCTTGACCTCATTTGGGGTTTTCTTGGCAAAGATACTGGAGTGGTTTGCCATTTTCTTCTCCAGTTAATTTTACAGATGAGGAAACTGAGGCAAACAGAGTGACTTGCCCCATGTCAGACAACTACTAGAGAATAACCAAGTTTCCTAAACCCTTCCAAACATTGTCTCTTTATAACATTATTTCCATTTCATCCATTGGCGCCTCAAAGACATCTAAATCTATCAAGATTTTTCACATTTCTGGCATGCATTTATTTCATTTGATTCAATCAAATATGTTCTCACTTGGTTAAGGTACCAGGTGTAGTGTTATCACTTTAGATGAGGGTGAAGTCATTGATTGATTTACTCAGTTGACCTCCACCTTTATTTTTGCAAATAAATGATTTTAGGCCCTTAGTCTCTATATTTTTGCAAAAGAATATTTCATGGGAGAAAAATAGTTTCTTTCTCTGAATTCATATTGTCTTTGTACCTTCCTCATAGGACTATCTTTTTGACATTTACTTGAATATTTCTTGAGGGCAGAAGTTGTGTCTTATTCACCTTTGCAATTCTTCCTTTTTAGGACTTGAACAGTGTTTTTCAAACGAGGTGCTTAAGATGTGTTGTAGAAGGGAAGGTCAAAGAAAAGATGGAAATATTTAGCCATTTAACTTACAGTTTTGCTTTATTCTGTTTTGTTTTTTGATGAAGTAATGTCAAAATAACTAAAGCAACTTAAATGCTTTCTTAGCAAGAAATGATCATCTCTCAGTGAGGAATCATCCTATTAGTTGAATAACAGTGGACTTTTATAAGTTAGATGAAGGCCCCTATTCCTACACAAGACCAAGAAAACACTTTTTTTCATGTAAAGCTAGTGCTAGACAAAATTCAGTTTATAAGAGATAAAAATCTTCCCCTTTCTTTGCCTTTCTCACCTGTCAATGATATACTTTATCCCAGATATTCAATCTCCTCCTCTCTACCATTTTTTCCCATTGCAAAATCTACTCTCGGAAAAAGTTTAATATGCCCATTTGTCCAAATATGCCAAAAGACTATATGAATAGCAATTATTATTTTACATTATTATGGAAACTGGACATTCCTTGACTTTTACAGTTTGAGGTTAAAAAAAGACCCAACAACAGCACATACATGTTCTGTATCACAGTTGGAGACCGGACCCTGTGATTTCACCAATGCAGTGAATTCATGCTTCTAGCAAAGCAGTTTGGGACTTCCTCTACTGTGGCCAAAGTCACATACCCAGAAGATATTCAGCCAATGCACTTAAGTCCCTACCCTGTGCTAAACACTATGTTAAGTATTAAGAATCCAAAAATAAAATAAAATAAAACAAAACAAAACAAAACAAAATAAAAGACATCCCTAATGAATTGACGATCTAAGGGGGGAGACAATATGTAAACCATAAGGTACAAACAAGCTATAGGTAGCATAAATTGCAAACAATCAATAGAGGGAAGGCAATAGAATTAAGTGGGCTCCAGAAAGGCTTGAAATTTTATCTGGGACTTGAAGGAAGCCAGGGAAGTAAGGAAATGGAGAAGGAGGTGAGAGTGGGACACAATATTGAAGGCATAGGGGACAACAATCATAAATGCTTATTGTGGAGAAATACCAGGGACAGGACAAGAATCTAGGTCTTCCTGGCTGTGGACCTCTCTCTTGTGGAGAATATCATGTTGTCTCCTTCTGAAGACCTACTCCTAAAAGGGTTTTGTCATGAGAAACTTCCTACCTCTCTTTTTTCAGGAATGCACTTTTGCAATGTCTTATAATTTCTTCAAATTCAAAAGTCCGTTTTATTAAGTATTTTGAACTTCTTTCTGTGACCTTCAGCTTTCTACATCATCTGAAAAGAACCTTCATTAATATACACCGTTTGTGATTAAGTTAGCATTTAAAGGTGATCACTGCCTAATCTAGGTCTTATTATACTTTACAGAGAATGTGCAGCCATTAGCCCAGTGTTTCCATACTACTACCAGGAATCCATATTATGTTTATTAAAGTTGCTTTTGAAAATGTGTTAAGGAGCTGATTTTTTAATCCAGAAAAGCATCAGGTAGTAAATGTACCTTTTATACCAAGACAAAGATGACCTTCTGCTAATGCGAAATATAGGAAAGATGGGGTTAGAAGAAAAGACTTGGGAACAGGGGAGCCCTAGATAGGCTTCAGACCTGACAATAAGTCCCAGGACATGGTGTCAACTTGGTCTCTGTCTCTGCAGAGAAAAAAAAGTTGTCAGATACAAGTAGATAGAGTAATAAGATGTTTACATAAGAAAAAAATTATTGGGTAAGACTCTTTTGGAGAGGTATGAGGAAGGGAAAGGAGGGAGAAAAGAGAGAACTAGATCTTTTTTTTTTTTTATAATTTTTATTTTATTTGCATAACATATGTGTGGGTAATTCTTCAACAATAACCCTTACATAGCTTTCCGTTACAAATTTTCCCCCCAACTCCCCACCCCTCCCCTAGATGGCAGGATATCCACCACATGTTAATTATGTTAAAATATTGGCAAATCGAATATATGTATACATATTTCCAAACTTATCATTGGTGTGCAAGAAAAATCTTATCTACACAAACGATATATCAGATAAAGGAAACACAATGTAAGCAAACATCAATCAAGGAGTATGAGAATGTTATGTTGTGGTCCACATTTCGCATCCCTCTCTCTGGGTGTATATGGCTTTCTTCAGTGAACAATTGGAGGTGGTTTGAAACATATCATTGTTGAAGAGAGCCATGTCCATCAGAATTAATCGTCATATAGTACTGTTGTTGCCGTGTATAATGATCTCCTGGTTCTGCTCATTTCACTCAGCATCAGTTCATGTAAGTCTCTCCAGGCCTCTCTGAAATCATCTTGCTGGTCATTTCTTACAGAACAATAATATTCCATAACATTCATATACCATAATTTATTCAGCCAGTCTCCAATTGAAGGGCATCTATTCAATTTCCAGTTTCTAGCCACTACAAAAAGGGCTGCCACAAACATTCTTGCACATGTGGGGCCTTTTCCTTCCTTTATGATTTCTTTGGGATATAAGCCCAATAGAAATGCTGCTGGGTCAAAGGGTATGCACAGTTTGGTAACTTTTTGAGCATAGCTCCAAATTGTTCTCCAGAATGGCTGTATCCGTTCACAGCTCCACCAACAATGCATCAGTGTCCCAGCCCTCCCACAACCCCTCCAACATTCATCATTAACTTTTCCTGTCATTTTAGCCAATCTGACAGGTATGAAGTGGTATCTCAGGGTTGTGAGAACTAGATCTTCAAGGTTCTAAGGACACAGAGAGGCAGAGAGAGAATGACAGAGAGATAAAAGAAAATGCAGAGAGATAAAGAGAGACAGAGAGACAGGATGACAGTGACAGAGAGTTATAATTAGTCATAACTAGCAACTCAACTGCAATTCACTTGAGGGAGTCTCTAGTATAGTGAAAAGTCCTGCCATGGAAATAGGAATGCTGGTAAATAGTGGGTGGATCAACAGTCAAGGCAAGGGGATGTTTCCATGGGGAAGAAGCATACTTCTCTAGAAGGAAGGTACTCTGTGCTGGGGATGAAATACCATCCCACCTCCCACTGCTCTGGGATGCTCTGGGATAAATTATAAGAACAGAAGAAAATGGAAAATGAAAGGAAAAAGTAAACAACAACAAGAACAACAAAAGGTGAAAATACTATGCTTCGATACACATTCAATCTTCATAGTTTCTTCTCAAGATGTGCATGGCCCTTTCCATTACAAGTTTATTGGAATTACCTTGAATCAATTGTTTGAAAAGAATCAATCATTGTTGAAAAGAGTCTAGTCCATCTGAGTTGATCATCACATAATCATGTTACTGTGTATAATTTTCTCTTGGTTCTGCTCACTGCATTTAGCATCTGTTCATATAAGTCTTTCCAGGCTTTTCTGAAATCAATGGGACCAGGTGGTTATAGAGAAACCTTTTTTCTATGAATCACTCCAATATTGAATAGGTCTCTAGGTAAGGGTCAGGAATTTAGGAGAGTCTTTTTCATGTACTAGTGTTCTGTGTGGGACAGAAGAATAAAGGCAACAGGCATTTATTAAGAGCTTACTATCTGTTAAATGCTGGAAAAAATGTAAGAGAAAAGAAAAACAATTTTTGCTTTAAAATTTTTTTGAGGGTCCAGGCTGGCCACCCTTCATTCCCTCTCAGTTGTGCTTATTTTCTTTCCTGACTTCAAACTATGCCTCTGAACCAGTTATCTTCACCCATCTACATACTCTCCAACTTCCACTTTCTAGCTCCTTTTTGGGGTTACCTCAGCCTGGAACCCTCAAAATGGTAACCCTGAGGAAGAACTTAACAATGAGAAAAGGGGGCAGAAGAAGCAGAAGTATGTTCCAAAGTGAGAAGGCCACAGAAAAAGATGGCCTTTCCAGGGGGAGACTGTAAACAAAGTATAATGTTGAAATCTAGAAAATCAGTCCTCCTGAGGGCTGGAGGGAAGACACAAAATCCTTGGTTCTGCTCAAGGCAAAAGTCTATGGAGTCAAAATTCTTTGGAAGATATAACTATGAAGAAAATTGTTCAACAATCTTTTGATTAATAACTAGTGAGGAACAAAACTGTGAGAAATATATTTTCCAAAGGAATTGGTCACAGTCCAGAGAATATCCAACGGAGAAGAAGGATTTCCTATAGGGTATTAAGGTTTTCCAGGATGCTCCTGTTGTGAATGGCATTATTCTAATTGAATCAGACCCTAGAAAATTGCAGGGCCTCCTAAATGAGATCCACAATCACTCACAATATTTTGTCTTAACTATCTAAAAATGGAAAAACCAAATGGATGAAAAATGCTTATTGTCTACACCATGATAGAGAATTAGATGTACCATCTGCATAGAATAAGCCTATCAGTGCACTTATCCTGAACAGATTTAGTAAATGGGTATAAATTAAACAGTAGGAGAGTGAACCTTTGGGAAATTATAGAGTTCTTTTAATGACATCAAACCTCTCTAAAACAAAGGCTTTTTTTTAAAAAAAAAACAATATTCTTTCAGGGATGCTGTATAGTTAGTAGAACTAAGTTATAGAACTTCATATACTGCAAAGATTTAAAGCTGAGGATCATTTATAGTGACCTGGAGAGGTACCTGATGAATACAAGCAGGCAGCAACCCATTTCAAATGAGGAATAGCAGAAGAAAAATGGCAGGATAATATTAGAGTCTTGTTTGACCAGATAAAACACTTGCTAGCCATGTAGAGAGAGCAAAGAATAGTCAATGAATAGCCTGCAGGATCCTCTGTTTCTATATAATGTCAAGAGCTCTAGAAGGTCCCCAGCCCGTTATTTTGACCTCAATGGCAGATTCATGAAAGATCCTGTAAAAGGTAGGTGTGGAGAATAATTACATTAGTAAGCTCACAGAACCATCAAAATATTGAAGTACAGACAAGAATAGTGGAATAGTAAACATTCAATTAAATTGTAGACCTGTTCCATAATCATAAAGAGCTTATCATTTAAAACAGTAATAACAAATCACATTTCTACAGAGTTATAGGACCAATGACAAGAACAAGAAGGGAGATAAGAAGTGTCTTTCATTTTTCAGATGAGGAAACTGAGACTGAGAATAACCAGTCATTAGCTAAGTAGTTGTCTAGGCTGAATTTGAACTCTTTTTCCTCATTCCAAGCCTGCTATTACCTGCTGTCTAACATGCTTTAAGGTTTACAAAACACTTTCCTCATGAAAACCCTTCTGATTGAAGCAGCACTTACATAGATTTACCCATTTATATAGATTGTATTTTATATTTATATTACATAGATATACCCATTTATAGATGAGAGGTGAATGTACTTCTGTGGAGATTGATTGGGGGTACAATGCATAGAATGCTGAACTTGGAGTCAGGAAGTCTTGAGTTTTAGTCTATTCTCAGACACTTAGCTGTGTAATGCAGGGCCAATTCAATTAGTCTCTCTTTGCCTCAGTTTCCTCATTTGTAAAATGGAGATAATAATAACACCTAACAGAGTTGTGAGGATCAAATAAGACTCTCTCTCTCTCTCTCTCTATATATATATATATATATATATGAAATTTTATAAACTTTACAATGCTATATAAAAACTATTAATATTATTATTATTATTAATTTTATTGTATTTATGCCAATGGGAAGACTCATGAAAATGCCGATGAAAAGAAACAAAAATAAATTGAAATAAATTCTTTGAATTTGCTAGAGGAACCTATTTTCCATGGATGGATAGCAATGTTTTAAAAAAAAATTCCAGGAATCATTTTTCAGGAAAGAAGCGTGTTATTTGGGTTTGGGACCATCAACATGATACAATGGAAGGAACCTGGGACTTAAGTTAAAAAAATGTGGCTATAAATGTGGGCCCTGACATTTCCTACCTATCTGACCCTAGACAAACCATGAATCCTGTCTAAGGCCACTTACCTCATAAAGCTATTATAAGGAAAATGCTTTGTAAATCTCAGTATATTCTATAAATGTGACATTATTATAATTAGCTAGATAGAAGTTGAGGAATCTATATGATCTTGCTAAAATCACTTCAATCCTCTTAACTTCCCTTAGTTTCATCTGTAAAATTGGCAAGTTAGATTTGATTTAGTACATTTTTTCCAGTTAAAGTCCAACTCATATCCAATCAGTTGTTAATTTTGGTTTCTACTTCCACAATTTCTCTTACATCCATTCCCTTCTCTCCATTCATTTAGTTTCCACACTGTTTAAATGTTAGACATAGAAGTTTGGGTTTACTTAGTAGACAATGGAGAGCCATTGATTATTTTGGAGTAGAAGAATAACCTGATTAGTCTAGGCATATGAAATATGATTCTAGCAGGTTTATGAAGAATTGAACAAAATAGGGGCTTTTTACAGTAATCCCACATGTAGTAATAAGGGTTTTGAAGTTATCCATTCCTCAACTGGGGAATAGGGGCACAATGCCCCTGTCATCTAGAAAATCTGTAGAAAAGCTTTTAGTCCCTTCTTCATACCAGAGAAGAAGTTTGAATTTTTCCTTTTTCTTTTATAAAGTATTTAAAGTATCTTATTGCAAAATTTGTGTTAAATATTTGGTCATAGGCTATATGTAGGTTAATGTTAAATAAAAATATTTTTTTCTGTGTTGTCTGCTGGCTTTCACATGTCATCTATGACTTCTGGAAATCTCTCTCCAAATTCCCATTTAATTTCCCAGGCTGACGATTAATATATCAAAACCATGAAGGGCAAATGTGGAAGGGACCTAAGAAGACAGAAATATAATGAGATGTAAACTCCTCTATAGAATACAAATTGCTTGAATGTAGGAGTTATTTCATCCTTTGAATTTCTATTTCCCCATACCTAGCCTGACATACAGTGGGCACTTATTAAGTACTTGTTGTTTCATTGAACAAAAATATGAGATATTTCACAGATGGAACTGATAAGATCTTGCATCTTGTAGTTCATTGGATATGAGACACAGGGGAGTGAGAAAATGTCAGTTTTCAGTTTTATGAAAATGGAAGACTTGATGAATAAAAGAGTTATAGATAGAAATAATGTTAAGTCAGAAAGAAGAACAAACTTAGGGAGAAAGATGAGCCCATTTTGGGACCTGCTGATTTGAAGTTTCAAGAGCTGATAGGCCATGCAGTTTGAGATGTGCATTGGTAGTTGAAGATGAGAGAGATACAAATTTGGAAGTCATCTACATAGATGTGGTCATTAAAGTCCCAGAAGTCAATGATAATGCCAATGGAGAGAGTATAGAACGAAGCGGAAAGGGTCAAGGACAGACCATTGGTGAATATATTCAAGGGACAAGAAGGTGAATAAAGGGGCAGGATAGGAATCAGAAACTCTTACACTCCTGTTTCTCCTATTTTCCCAGAGAGAAATCAAATGTATACCAGGAATGGGTGGATGAGCAATAATATTAAGAACTATAGGGAAATAAAGGGTGATGATTGAAAAAAAAAAAGGATACTGGATTTTGTGACTATGGCAGGGACTACATTTCATTATTGTCCTTGTCCCCTTGTATTGTCCCCACTGTTCAGCACAGCATCTGACAGTGTTGCAAATATGCTCATTGGCTGATTATTAGTGACCTTTGAGAAACAATTTTAGTAAAGTGATAGGCATAGGTCAGGCAAGGGGTTGAATAGAAAATGGATAGTGAAAAATGAAGGCATAAAGTGTGGATAACTTTTTCAAGAAGCTTGGCAAAGGATGGAAGGAGATGAGAGATGATTGGGCTAGTGGGGTACAGTGAGAACTGTATTCATTTAGTTATTTTATTTTTAAATTAATAGTTATATATTTTACTTACTTTATATTTGTTTGTTGAATGAAATGAAATAACAATGACTACAGGAAAAGGCTCCTACAGAAGGTAGATAAAAATGGAGTCAAAGGTCCCAAAGAAAGAAGGCTTTTCTTTATTGAGTCATGGGGCCATTTCTTTGTATGACTATCTTGATCCTTAGAGAAGGTGATGACTCTGAGAAAGTTTGAGGAATGAGAGATGGGAGTTGGGAGGTCCCATTGGATGGCCTCAATCTTCTCATTGAAATAGGAGTCCAGATCACCTGCTGAGAGTGTGGGTGGAAGGATGCAGTCAAGGGTGATATGAAAAAGGAAAGTATTTGAGACATTCATTGTGGGTATTTAGGCCAGGTGCACACTGATCCCAAATGCAGGGTTAAGACTTGGAGAGATTGAATCAATGAGGCAAGTAATTAAAAACAAAAGAAAGCTCTTTTACTAAATTAAAAAAAAAACAACATAAAACCCCAACCCAGCATTGAGCAAAAATATACTTTCATTACATCAGCTCTCCTGGTCCCTATCCATGAGGATGAATCTAGATCGTTGAGAACAAGAGTCTATTTTCATGGGAATAAAAAAGTCCATTAAGTCTGAAAAGCATCATCTTCTCATCTCAATACTTGTGTACATATATAGGACTCACCAACATTAAGTCTTAGTGCATTTATTCCCATTCTGGATCTCCATGACTGAGGACTACAATATGCTTGTGACATCTCCATGGAGTCTTGGATAGATAAGCAGCAGAAGATGAGATTACCTACCAAAATTCTGCAATGAATGAAATGTCTCATTTTGTTATTTTTTCTAAGGCATCTCAATCACCTATGGATAGGAGAGGAGGAATCAAATAATTAGAGATTACTCACTAATGATAATTTTCAAGTTGGAAATTTTTGGAAGGTGACATAAAACAAGGCATATTAGGGAAGTTACTAGGAAAAACATGAAGATATTGGCCATAACCTCAAGGAATCACATTATCTTTAAATTTTAGAATTAGAAGGAAACTCTGCAGGTGACTTCTAAATTTCTCAGGTTTTTCTTGAGTTTTAGTCTCATAAATCCAATAGTCTTTTAGGCATCTTTATCTAAGTATCTCAAGTAGCTCAAACTCAATGTGTTCAAAACAGAGCTCCTTGTAGTATCTCCAAATCCAACCCTCATTATAATTTCCCTTTTTCTGTTGAGGACTCCACCATTCTTCTAGTCTTTTAGGTTCACACTGACGGTGTCATACTCAGCTTTTCATTCCTAATTAGTTCTAATCCACTCAGTTCAGTCTTGTCAAATTCAGCTTCTCAGCATTTTTTGTACCCATTTCATTCTCTCTATTCAGACTATAACCAACCTCACCCAGATTCTCATCGTCCTTCACTTAAAGTATTGCAGTAGACACCTAATTGGTTTCCTCATACCCACTCTCTTCTCTCTCTAATCCATACTCCAAGCTACTGCCCAACTATTATTTTAAAAATGCAGATCTGATCACATCACCTACACTCCTCTCCTGTCTACTTTCCCCTTTGCCTTAATAAAAAGCAATTTTTTTTCTGTTCAATATTTAAATCACTTTACAATCTGATTCTTATTACCTATTACTTCCCATAATGCACTCTACACTCCAGTCAAATTGTACTATTTGCTGTTCCTCTTAGAAGCACAAGCTTTTTTTCAGTATCTGAAATATCTTCTCTCCTCACTTTTATATTGTAAAACCCCTAAGGTCAGGGACCATTTTTACCTTTTGACATATCCCGCAGCACTTTGCATAGTGCCTAGCACATAGTAGGCTCTTAAAAAAAAAAAAAAAGCTTTTTATTTACAAAACATGTGCATGGGTAATTTTTCAACACTGACCCTTCCAAAGTCTTCTGTTCCAAATTTTTTCCTCCTTCCCTCTCTCCCCTAGATGGTAGGTAGTCCAATACATGCTAAATTAAAATATATGATAAATCCAATATATGTATACATGTTTATACAGTTATCTTCCTGTACAAGAAAAATCGGATCTAGAAAGAGGAAAAAAAAAACCCTAAGAAGGAAAACAAAATGCAAGCAAACATCAACAGAAAGCATGAAAATGCTATGTTGTGGTCCACACTCAGATCCCACAGGCCTCTCCCTGGGTGTATATGGCTTTCTTTATCACTGAGCAAGTGGAACTGGTTTGAATCATCTCATTGTTGAAGAGAGCCATGTCCTTCAGAATTGATCATCTTATAATCTTGTTGTTGCCGTGTATAATGATCTCCTGGTTCTGCTGATTTCACTCAGCATCAGTTCATGCAAGTCTCTCCAGACCTCTCTGAAATCATCCTGCTGGTTGTTTCTTACAGAACAATAATATTCCATAACATTCATATACCATAATTTATTCAGCCATTCTCCAATTGATGGTCATCCATTCAGTTTCCAGTTTCTAGCCACTACAAAAAGGGCTGCCACAAACATTCTTGCACATGTGGGTCCCTTTCCCTCCTTTAAGATCTCTTTGGGATATAGGCCCAGTAGAAACACTGCTGGGTCAAAGGGTATGCACAGTTTGATAACTTTTTGAGCATAGTTCCAAATTGCTCTCCAGAATGGCTGGATCCGTTCACAGTTCCACCAGCAATGTATCAGTGTCCCATTTTTCCCACATTCCCTCCAATATTCGTCATTATCTTTTCCTGTCATCTTAGTCAATCTGACAGGTGTGTAGTGGTATCTCAGAGTTATCTTAATTTGATTTCTCTGATCAATAGTGATTTGGAGCACCTTTTCATATGACTAGAAATAGTTTCAATTTCTTCATCTGAAAATTGTCTGTTCATATCCTTTGACCATTTATCAATTGGAGAATGACTTTAATTCCTATAAACTTGAGTTAATTCTCCACATAGTAGGCTCTTAATGAATGTTTATTTATTGATTGGGACCTTCAAATTTCTTTTATACTCAGCTGAAGTGTCACTTTTTCAATATGTTTTTGTAATTTCCCCAGTGGCTACTGTTCCCTCTTTCCAATTCTCTGTGCATTTATTTTATTATAACATATGGTAAGCAAGTATGAAGCACATATCCTGAATATATTTATCTCTGAATATGGTGTATCTCCTTTATTTTAATATAAAAAAGAATTATCTTAGTTTTACATTCGTAAACCCTAAAACTGAGCTAGCTTCTGGCATGCAGAAATTATTTAGTGAACATTTATTGAATGAATAAACTCAGCGGTCAAATAGGTATCCTTTATCCTAGTCTATAATTTGGAACAGTTGTAGAAGGTATGGTACTGCAGGAGGTGCAACATTAGAGGATCCAGGTGAGTTTATTGAGAATAAAATAGGAAAAGGGTGCAGTAAATGGTCTAAGTCAATGTTGTCAAAATCAAATAAAAATGGATTCCTATGTGTCACACATTGAATTAAGAAAAGTGCAAGTTTATGCTATTTATGTTGTGTTGCATTTTAATTTATTTTGTCAAGTATTTTCTATTTGTATTTTAGTCTGGTGTGGGCCCATTTCAGAGTTTTGTGGCCTGTGATCTGTGGATATTGAGTTTGATGGCTCTGTATTAAGAAATTGGTGAATCATGTTGGAAATCTTAGTCTTAGAAGCACTGTGTTGATGTTAGTGTATCTAGAGAACTATAATTTTGCCTCTCTACTTCCAACATGTGATATCAAACCACTTGAATTGCCCATATGTAATAGTCATGGTAACAGATGTTGTCCCTTCAAAAGACGATGTTTAGATTAATGAAGTATTTGTACTTCCTGACAAACTATATAGATGATAATTTTAATCATATATATATACATATATATCTCATGATTACTCCATCTAAGCAAGCTACAGAGAAAATGAATAGCATTCTAATTTAATAATATGGAGGCTAAAAGTGAAAACAAATTCAGAAGCAATTAGTGGTTTGCTAAAAGAGAGACTTGATGATCAATGGATGCTGCCACTAATGCTTGCTTAATGTATGCTAAAACCATTTGGTTCAAGTTATTCTTGTTTCATTATCAGAATGGGCTGGTTGAATCAATTATTAATTAGGCTTTTTCTGTGTTGGATAGGGAGATTCTGCAAGATGGAGAAGCCATATTCAATAGAAATAAGATTCTGTCTACATAGTTTTTGGTTACTGGTCATCTTAAAGGAATTGATTCAAGTTCAATGATCACTTACACTAAAGTGAACCCAGAATAGAAAATGGTAAAAACCAGAATTTGGGGAGCTTTGACTTCAGAAACTGCAGTAGACAGTCTAACAAGTCAGTCCATTGGATTGTGTATGAGGGAGCTGCAGAAGTTTTATGCATATTATAATCGGGCTGCAGAAAAGTTATATTTGGCCAATTTTCAGAGGGAATTAAGAAAGACATCCAAAGCTACCCAAGGGACAAATTTTCAGTGGGCCTTTGGTGATTTCTTTTCAAAGACCTCTAATTCCATAATCTCAAATCTCATTAAATACTGATAGACTTCTCTGAATTCACGCTACATATTTCCATTGGGCTGGAACCAATTACTCTATTTTATATAATTATAACTCTAAATAGTATCAATTCAAATACATGTTCCTACTTCACAGGATTCATTACTCTCATTCATTGGGACCTATCTGTAAAATCATTTCTATTTAACTTATCTAGTTTCACATTCCTGATAGAACCCAATGATGAACAGTTAACTGGATACATGATAAATATTCATCTCATATTAAGGTTCTTCTCAATTGAAATTTCACATATTTCTTAGGATTGTTTACTCAATAAAGACAAAACAAAAAAAAAAGCAAAAGATGCTCACATCATCTTAGGAGATAGTCATAATAAGAATAACCAAGGCTTAGAGTTTTGGGAATATATATACGTCATCCACATCCCTTAGGTTTCCTGTCTTCTCAGTTAATCCCTTCTTTGCTACATCCTTAAGAGACTCTAAAATATGGAGTAAGTACTTAATAAGTGCTTGTCAGTTGCTTGACTGATCTCCAACCTTGCTCCATACTTACAAATTTCTATGTGCCTAAGAGGCCCACTATTAAGAATACCAGTTGTATGCTCTAATAAGAAGGCCAGCATGCATGAAGTGCTGTGTATATTTCTTATATATAGTGCTACGTAGCTAATCCCCAAGTCTTTGTACCTGGTACAAGACAGGCACTTAAGCAATATACGTTTGTTGGTTGAGTGATTGAAAACAGGATCATGTAGATGTATAACCACTTATAGTTGTCCTTACTAGCTAAGTCATAGAATCATATATAGGGCCATCCAGGACCTTTGGGATTATGTAATGCAACAATCTATTTCTGTATTGATCAAAATTATTAGATACATTTGCCTCTGTATATTCTGAAATCTATTTCACAGATTGATCTATTTTTGACCAGTACCAATTAATTACTTTGTAGTATTTTGAAATCTGCTATTGCTAGCCCTTCTCCTCCACCTTTCCCATTGCCTACATTTAGCATTTACCTGATATTTGGATGTGTTCCTCTAGGCTTTTTTTAACACTTTATGGGTATTTCCTAATTACCTGGAGCTTCCATTTTTTGCTTTCCTCTTCTGATAAATTATTTCTTTGATAATATTTTTATATTACTTCTTTAAGGAAAATAATTGTTGATAATATATTACAGTATAATTATGTCCATCATATGTCCCTCTTTTGCTTTCAGAGGCATTTGCAATTCTGCATCCTTGATGTATAGATACATAACATCATAGGGGAGAATATTAATGGCAGAAATGTGTATGTGTGTTTTTTCATGAAATAGTTTGGGATCCCTAAAAATGTTGCACAATTTCCCAAATACAACTTGGCCTTCCCCTCTTTTACCTGGTTCTGTGCCATACTTATTGACAATTAGTAATGTCTATCATTGAGATATGTAATGTTAGACTAACTCAATAAGTTTTCCATTGAATTGCATTATCATAGACTGGAAGTTAAGCACTTTTTTTTTTCTGTGTTGATTCTTAGGCTTACTCTACTTCAAGTGGCCATGGATCTCATTAGGTAGGCTCAAAATATTCTTTTACTTGATGCAATTAAAAACATTTGGCAGCTGGAACATCCCTTCTTACCTTGATAAGGTACCCAAATATACTTTGCAAAAAGCTACCCAAGATTTGAGGGACTCTGTGACTTATCATCTACTAAAAATCTTAGCTCATGAGCTTCCACCAATTTATATATTGGCTAGTTAGCAAAGACACATTAATTTTTTTAATAAAACTTTTTATTTTCAAAATACATTTTAGAATAGTTTTCAACATTTACCCTTGCAAAACCTTGTGTTCCAATTTTTTCCCCTCTTTTCCCTCCCAACTCCCCCCAAACAGCAAGTAATCCAATATATGTTAAACATATGCAATTCTTCTCTACACATTTCCACAATTATCATGCTGCACAAGAAAAACCAGATCAAAAAGGAAAAAATGAGAAAGAAAACAAAATGCAAGCAAACAACAACAAAAAGAGTGAAAATACCACATTTAGTCCCCACAGTCCTCTCTTTGGGTGCAAATGGTTTTCTCCATCACAAGAAATTGGAACTGGCCTGAATCATCTCAGTGTTGAAAAGAGCCATGTCCATCAGAACTGATCATCCTTTTATTTTGTTGTTGCAGTGTATAATAATCTCCTGGTTCTGCTCATTTCACTCAGCATCAGTTCATGCAGGTCTCTCCAGACCTCTCTGAAATCATCCTGCTGGTCATTTCTTATAGAACAATAATATTCCATAATATTCATATACCATAATTTATTCAGTCATTCTCCAATTGATGGGCATCCATTCAGTTTCCAGTTTCTAGCCACTACAAAAAGGGCTGCCACAAACATTCTTGCACATGTGGGTCCCTTTCCTTCCTTTATGATTTCTTTGCGATATAAGCCCAATAGAAACACTGCTGGGTCAAAGGGTATGCACAGTTTGATAACTTTTTGAGCATAGTTCCAAATTGCTCTCCAGAATCGTTAGATCAGTTCACAATTCCACCAACAACGTATCAGTTTCCCACATCCCCTTCAACATTCATCATTATCTTTTTCTGTCATCTTAGCCAATCTAAAAAGTGTGTAATGGTAACTCAGAGTGGTCTTAATTGGTATTTCTTTGATCAATAGTGATTTAGAGCACCTTTTCATATGACTGGAAATGGTTTTAATTTCTTCATCTGAAAATTATCTGTTCATATCCTTTGACCATTTATCAGTTGGAGAATATTTGGCTTGTATTCTTATAAATTTGAGTCAATTCTTTATATATTTTAGAAATCAGAATCTTTGGATGTAAAATTTTCCCCAGTTTACTGCTTCCCTTTGAATCTTTTCTGCATTTTTTGTACAAAACCTTTTTAATTTTATGTAATCATTTTATCCATTTTGCATTCCATAATGTACTCTAGTTCTTCTTTGGTCACAAATTCCTTCCTTCTGCACAGATTTGAGAGGTAGACTATCCTTTGTTCTTCTAATTTGCTTACTGTATCAGTCTTTATAGCTAAATCATGAATCCATTGTAACTTTATCTTGGTATAGGGTGTTAGGTGTGGGTCATTGCCAGTTTCTGCCATACTAATTTCCAATTTTCCCAGCAACTTTTGTCAAGTAGTGAACTCTTATCCCAGAAGCTGGGGTCTTTGGTTTAGGACACATTAACTTGACAAAAAGACATTTACCTGAATAGCATAGGTCTCATGCATATAGACATATATATCTTTATATGTTTATACACACACACACACACACACACACACACACACTCCCACAAGTTATTGGCTTGCTGCTGGGGAGGATAAACATGCATACATATGACCAAAATACAAGTAGGAAGAATATGTATGTACATACATACATATATAGATATATATATGTATAGATATACATATATGGAGAGAGAGAGAGAGAGAGAGAGAGAGAGAGAGAGAGAGAGAGAGAAAGAGAGAGAGAGAGAGAGAGAGAGAGAGAGAGAGAGAGAGAGAGAGAGAGAGAGAGAGAGAAAGAGAGAGAGAGAGAGAACATATCACTAAGGAACACTAAGGAAAATGCTCAAAAAGAAATGTTGACTAGGGCTCAGGTAGAGGTGGCCAAAATATGGCCAGGTTAAGACATATCTCTGATGCTATAGAAATGCTGATGTCATTGTGCTTCTTTTTACTACTCTCTTTTGGGACTTCTATCTTTGCTGTCTTCATGACATGACAATTTTTTCTACTTGTGTGCCCTCAGTTCTGACTGCATTTGTCTCTATTAGTGACATTTTGCTTGCTGTCACTTTGTCTCTGTTGAGAATCTCTGCTGTTCCCAGGTTGCCCAAATCTCCACTGCTATCAGCCCCTTTTCTTTACCTCAGCAGGACCACTTACTAATCACCTCAATACTCATCTTCTAAGTTGCACTGGCTAGAACACTTTTTGATACAGGTGGTTTGGAAACTCATTTAATCAAACTCAGAGGTTATGAAGCCAGAAGGTCAGTCAAACAAAAGCAAGATAAAATGACTCCGAGGTTTAAATCTTTTATTTGGACTGATTGTGTCTGGTACTGAATTGAAGCCTGTTATCTCAGACAGCCATCTAACTTAGAGGGAGAAATCCTTTATAAGTTCTATTTAACCTCTTTTGGAAATCCTGTCCCCATAAAATTTATTTTAAAAGACTAGAAATTCCCCAGGAGTTATGTTGAAGCTGTGGCTATGAAACCCACATCCTATGATGCTTGTTGGATTGATATGCTAATGATTGTGCAAGAACAAAACTAAGCAAAGGAGAAAAAGCCATTGTTTCCCACTCTCCTCACCCACATGCTTTTCTTTTCTTTTTTTTTAAATTTCAACAATAAAAACCAGAATGCCATGACTTTTTTAAAAATAAAAAGTATACCTATAGCTTTTTATTTTTCAAAATACATGAAAAAATAGTTTTCAGCATTCAGCATTCACCCTGGCAAAAACTTTTGTTCCAAATTTTTCATATACCATAATTTATTCAGCCATTCTCCAACTGATGGACATCCATTCAGTTTCCAGTTTCTTGTCCCTAAAAAAGGGCTGCCACAAACATTTTTTCCTGTCATCTTAATAAATCTGAGAGGTGTAAAATGGCACCTCAAAATTGCCTTAATTTGCATTTCTCAAATCAATAGGCATTTAGATTATTTTTCATATGACTGGAAATGAATGCTATGACTTTTATGCTATGTCATTGCTAGCATAAAACCTTAGCAGCTCTTTAGGATTGTTATACAAAAAACTGGATGATTTCATCTTCTGTAGGGAATCTCCCTTCTTTGGACTTTGTGTAGGATATCTTCTAAGTCACCTTTTGTAAACCTTATTTGTGTTTTGCCTGATATTGAAAATAAATATTTCTTTTTTTTAAAAAGTTGTTTCTGTATTTATATCTTTCAATAAATGTTAATATGAATATTTTTAACACACAGACATAATGGTGCACACCAGTAATCCCTGCTACCAGGAGATTGAAAATGTTGAATCATTTGATCTTGAGAATTCTGAGTTGCAAGAAGCTAAACCAAAAAGATGTCTGCTCTATGTCTAGCATCAATATGGTCAGCCCAGGGCCAGAAGGAAGATAAGGACCAGACTGCCTAATGAGGACCCAGCCTGGGCTTATAGAGGAGCTGGTCAAAGCTCTGCTGTGCCACCTAGCAGCTCTCCAAACAAGTAAAATTAATAGTAAAATAATAGTAATGGACTCCTCTCAAACTATACTTCACCTTATTGGATCAAATACTATTTTCTTTGGCAATTAATAAATGCAATAGATTCTTATTTGTGTATTTTCAGTTGAATGAAGGTGTGGTTTGCTATAGAAAAAAATATATAAAATGTGCTTTTTTTCTTTTTTTTCATGTTAAGGATATTCTCCAAATGGGTGTAAAATTTTATCATAATTTTTTTATAGAGTATAAAAAGGAACCTTATGGATATGTAGTTAAATTGCTTGGTCTCCTCTCTTTCAACTTCTTTTTTCTGTTCTTTTCATGAAAAATCTTTTTCCTGAGGTTTCTTTAAAATCAATGCATTTGGATTTTCAAAAGTATATTGTCTCTACTATAGATTTATTCTGTATTGTCTTCCTTTGCCATTCCTATTGCTCTTCCAGACTTCAGATAAATATTTTCACTACCTTAATACTACTTTATCTTGTGTTTCATCTTCCAGGTAACCATTTTCTTTTGCTCATTCCTTTCTAGCTCAAATATTATTTTTGACAGAGAAACCAAACACAATAAATTGAGTAGTTCCACTTTCTCTTAATAGAAATCCTCCTGTTTTCTGGAGCAGCAATTTTATCATCTCTTTTTCCCCTTTCTCTTTTTACCCCCAGCCTAACTAAAAGGCATTTTGGAAAGTGTCTTAGTCATTTCCAGCTCAAGTTTTGGAGTTTTCGTTCTCCTGGTATTATTTCTACAGGACCATGTCATACTTTTATTTTATTTTATTTTTTGTTTATTGAACAAAATACAAGATAAGAAAAAACAGAAAGAAAAAAGAAAGATAGAAAAGGAAAATAAAAACTAGACCAAAATAAAACATTGTCCTATATTCACCAGACCATCAAGGAAGATTTGAAATATATAACAATAAATTTCCATTTCAAGAAAGCATACTATCATAATAGAAGGAATTATATTCATGAGTTTCCATCTTTTCTTTGCTTCTTTATTCTTTTGTTCTCTGCTGAGCACTTTTTACTTTATTCTTTTTCTCCCCTTTCATCCCCTCTCACCTTCCCAAGCAGGCTACAGTTAAGCACAGATTTTTTAATATACAAATATATATATACATACATATATAGAGCATCTAGGTAAGAATCACTGGAAGGAAAATAAGCAGCTACATTATGGTCGCAATATATATGTGGATAAAAATATACAATACAATACAATATAATATAATGTAATATAATATAATAAATATAATATATATAGAGTGACCACCCAGACTAAAGGCTGGTCCTAAGGTAAGAGATCACATTCAGTTACTTCTACTATGTCTAACAAAAACACTGACTTCTCTTTGTCCTACCACTTATTTATCATGCTTCCCAAAGCTTTGATTTAGACATTAACATTGAGTTTGGGTCAGACAAGTAAATGACCTCAAAGAAGAGGAGATGGGTGGGTGGCAAAGGAAAAGAAAAAGGTACGATGTTATAGATTTATGAGATGAAAAGGCATCAGAAAATAGTAACTCTCCTTGCACAATTGTTCTTAGAAAACATGTCAGCAAGCAAAGGGCTATCTTTAGCCATCAGTAATACACTGGAATAGCTCTTATGGGGAGGGAGGCAGCTATAATGAGGCCAACATGGATATTGCCACTTGTTTTTCTGTTTCAGAATAACTTAATGCTGAGTGGCAAGAGCTTAAAGTGAATAGAAATTCATCCAATTCACAATTAAATGAAAATGATGTGGTCCCAAAGCCAGAGAATATTCTTTGATTGGAATTTTTTCACTGCCCTATATTTAACCAGCTGGATTTTTTAAAGCACCATCCTATTCAACCTTTTGAAATGAAAGCTTTAGCTTTTAATAGAAAATCTGTATTTCATCTTGAAGACATAACACAAGGTCTTCAAGTTATCCTCCATGGAAGCAACCTCTTTTTGGTACTATATATTTAGTATAGATTTATGTGAAGGTTATTCTGTTTATTTCAACAATTAAAATTTGCATGTAGACTTACTTCAAAATTGTGCAGTTGATGGCACACTCCTTGACTCTCAGATTGCTTTATACTTTTCCATTCTATTCCATTGGATTTAATTTACCTCATTCCATATGGAAATATAGTATGGAAAAATGGAAAGGATATTGGACTCAGCATCATAAAACTCAGATTCTGGTTCTGGTGACTTCTAGTTATGTAACTATATGTAAGTCACTTTGAATTTTTGTTATAAAGAATGTAGATCTGCCCCACACTTAAGGGGATCATTGAACTGGCATTATTTCCTGTGTAGCACCAGCTCTGGGGTATTTTTCTAACTCCCATTCTCACTGGTAGTTTGGGTCCCCAAAGGTCAGATGATTGTTTCTCCCTCAAGTTTCTAGGTGTAATTTTAAAGATTGTTAAAGGTTTCTGGCACTGTTACTCATGAGTACACACCTGGTGTGCTCCCCAAAGACAATCAGCCAAATTTAATCAGCTTTTTGAAGAGGGTATTTTACTAAATAGAAATAGCAGGGACAGTTGGGACAACTTCCCTTTTCCCTCACCCCCACACAATTACTATAGAATTCAAACTAGAGTTTATGTGGCAAAAGAATAATTTGCAGCTCCTAATTATTGTAGAGTTCTTTAATAGAGTCATCATAAAGTTCCTCCAGTGATAGCTCTTTGATGGCCTTCTAAGTTCAATGCCTCTATAGTGTCCTGAAGCTGCCTTACTGTGGTGGATTTTGTAGTCTTCAGAGTGTCAAGCACTATTGCTATCTATGCTGATAAGAAATCCAAATATTTTAGTATTTTCAATTTCACAGGCTCATCTTAAGGTCAATGTAAGCAAGGAAGGAAGTCACTTCTTCCTTATCCCCAAGACAATTCCTCCCAACCACTATTGAATATCTGCTTCCAAATTGACTTTCTATGATATATAGATGCCTATATTTTTTCAGTTGAGGGAATTGTGAAAATTGTTGAACCAAACTGATTTCATCTTGTGACTCAATTCTGGAATCTAGCTCATTTCCCTTCCTATTCAATTATGGGAATTGTGAGATAATTTTATTGCATTGTTTGAACCTAGGCTTATGTGGCTGGGAAACTGAACCATTACTAACTTGCTTAGAGCAGGACTTTAAAATTTTTCCACTCCTGACCCCTTTGCAACTCAGAAATTTTTATGTGAGTCTAGGTATATAGGTATATAAAATAGAGATCCAAATCAAACATTTGCTGATAATAAATTGTAATGTTATGACCCAATATTCGGTTATGAGACCTCATATAGAGTTGCAAACCCAGTTTAAAAAGTTGAGACTTGGAAACCTTACCTAAGGACCTAGGTATGATGAACAGAGACCCAGTTAGATACAAAAATAGATGCAAGGAGTGTTCTCATAATTATACATCTCAAACAAACCACATCTGATCTGAAAACTGACCCCCATCCTGGTCAATCACTTACTCTTTCTTTATTCCTTTAATTGAATACTGATGCTTGGTGAGGAATGGGGCACCTCTTTATCTGATTTCAAAGAACTATACTTGTTCATTCTCTTCTTTCCAACTCTGAAAACCACTAATTTTTCCTCCAATTAGAAATCAGATTACATAATCTTCTATCTGGGTTTATATCCTGTCAATTTTTTTATGCATAAAAATCTATCTACTCTTGTATTTGGGGTCCAGTGCCAAAGCTGAGGAAGGTTATCAGTCTCGAATTGTTAAGAAATTATCAGACATTGCCTAATCAATCAATATGGTCACAAATTCAAATCTTTGTTTCCTCAGTTACTTCAGATTTCTCCTATCACACAACTAATCCCAATACATTTGTCATGATCCAGGTTATTTTACCCCCACTCCCCACCCCCAAGCTGATTTAGACCTTGTTTGCATCTACTTAGGGCTTTTGAATAAGTAATTGATTCAACTGAGGTACTTGTTTACAACTAATTTGCCTATTTGATTGACTGATTGATGGAAGGGAAGTCTAGGTGCTCAAATTGTGGACCATCCCCTCTCCTCATCACTTTGCATTTGTATCCTATTCTTAGTGGACAAAAAGTGTGTTTTCTTTTTCAGTAGTCCTCTCTATTAATGGATGAAACAGAGCCCTTTATAACTGGACATCTATGTTTCTCTTATCTGGCTTACTTCTAATTGCTGACCATTATTCCTTCCCACTCTGCTTCAAGGATTCCCAGTACAGAACTACTCAGTGTCTCTGGCTAAGGGGATGTCATGGTGAGAGGAGGGCACATCTCCTGCTATTTCTGGTGGGACACAAGAATAATGGATTTGAATCTTTAAGGGGGACGGGAAAGGAAGAGTAAGTGGATGCTGAGCACTTGCTATGTTCCAGGCTTAGGGACCCTGGGTGGTGCGATAAAGTGTGGAATGAAATTAGGAGGACTCATCTTCCTGAGTTCAAATCTGAGCTCAGTTACTTACTAACTTTGTGATTTGGGGCAAGTCACTTACCCCTTTCTGCCTCAATTTCCTCCTTCTGGGAGAAGGAAATGGCCAATCACCCCAATATGTTTGCTAAGAAAAATAGAAATGGGGTCACAAAGTACTGGACATGACTGAAAAATGACCAAATAACATGTGCCAAATTCTGTGCTAAGCACTTTGTAGGTAACCTCATTTGATCCTCAGGACAATGTGAGGTAGATGCTATTAAGATTCTCATTTTGATTGTTTGCTGTCCTTCATTCTCAGAGAACCAAATGATAGCATCAATTTGTTAGAGTCCAGTTATAGAGTATCCATGCGACTGTGGCTGATCGGACCCATAGGAGCTCAGAGTGCTCTGCCACAGGTCGGACACAAACAGTCCCTATGAACATTTGGGTGGATTCTCTGACTTTGTGCCTTTTGCATTTCTTCTGGGCTAATTCACTTCTGCTTTGCTCTTAGAGCACAGCATCTTCTCTAAAAGGGCACGCCATGCTGGGTAGTCCTGTGACAATGCCTCCCATGTATACAATCAGCTCCAAAGTTCTTTTTTTTTTTTTTTAATTTTTATTTTATTTGAATAACATATGTGTGGGTAATTCTTCAACAATAACCCTTACATAGCTTTCCGTTACAAATTTTTCCCCCCAACTCCCCACCCCTCCCCTAGATGGCAGGATATCCACTACATGTTAATTATGTTAAAATATTGGCAAATCGAATATATGTATACATATTTCCAAACTTATCATTGGTGTGCAAGAAAAATCTTATCTACACGAACGATATATCAGATAAAGGAAACACAATGTAAGCAAACATCAATCAAGGAGTATGAGAATGTTATGTTGTGGTCCACATTTCGCATCCCTCTCTCTGGGTGTATATGGCTTTCTTCAGTGAACAATTGGAGGTGGTTTGAAACATTTCATTGTTGAAGAGAACCATGTCCATCAGAATTGATCGTCATATAGTACTGTTGTTGCCGTGTATAATGATCTCCTGGTTCTGCTCATTTCACTCAGCATCAGTTCATGTAAGTCTCTCCAGGCCTCTCTGAAATCATCTTGCTGGTCATTTCTTACAGAACAATAATATTCCATAACATTCATATACCATAATTTATTCAGCCAGTCTCCAATTGAAGGGCATCTATTCAATTTCCAGTTTCTAGCCACTACAAAAAGGGCTGCCACAAACATTCTTGCACATGTGGGGCCTTTTCCTTCCTTTATGATTTCTTTGGGATATAAGCCCAATAGAAATGCTGCTGGGTCAAAGGGTATGCACAGTTTGATAACTTTTTGAGCATAGCTCCAAATTGTTCTCCAGAATGGCTGTATCCGTTCACAGCTCCACCAACAATGCATCAGTGTCCCAGCCTTCCCACAACCCCTCCAACATTCATCATTAACTTTTCCTGTCATTTTAGCCAATCTGACAGGTGTGAAGTGGTATCTCAGGGTTGTCTTGATTTGCATTTCTCTGATCAATAGTGATTTGGAGCACCTTTTCATATGACTATAAATAGTTTTAATTTCATCCTCTGAAAATTGTCTGTTCATATCCTTTGACCATTTATTGATTGGAGAATGGCTTGAATTTTTATAAATATGAGACAATTCTCTATATATTTTAGAGATGAGACCTTTATCAGAACCCTTAAATGTAAAGATGATTTCCCAATTTATTGCTTCCCTCCTAATCTTGTCTGCATTGATTTTGTTTGTACAAAAACTTTTTAATTTAATATAGTCAAAGTTATCTATCTGGTTTTCAATTAAAAGTTCCAGTTCTTCTTTGGACATAAATTTATTCCATCTCCACAGGTCTGAGAGGTAAACTATATTATGTTCCTCTAACTTGTTTACAAAATCACTCTTTATATCCAGATCATGAACCCATTTAGATCTTATCTTGGTATGTGGTGTTAGATGTGGGTCAAGCCCTAATTTCTTCCACACTAGTTTCCAGTTTTCCCAGCAGTTTTTGTCAAATAGTGAATACTTATCCCAAAAGCTGGGGTCTTTGGGTTTATCAAAAACCAAATTGCTATAGTTATTGCCTAGTTTGTCTTGTGATTCTATCCTATTCCACTGATCGACTACTCTATTTCTTAGCCAGTACCAAATGGTTTTGATGACCGCTGCTTTATAATATAGTTTTAGATCTGGTACAGCAAGTCCACCATCTTCAGCCTTTTTTTTCATTAATCCCCTTGAAATTCTAGACCTTTTGTTTTTCCAAATGAACTTTGCTACTATTTTTTCTAGATCTGTAAGATAATTTCTTGGGAGTTTGATTGGTATGGCACTAAATAAGTAAATTAGTTTGGGTAGTATTGTCATTTTTATTATATTCGCTCGTCCTACCCATGAGCATTTTAAGTTTTTCCAACTGACTAGGTCTGATTTGATTTGTGTGGAAAGTGTTTTGTAATTTAGTTCATATAGTTCCTGACTATCCCTTGGCAGATAAATTCCCAAATATTTTATACTATCAACAGTTATTTTGAATGGAATTTCTTTTTGTATCTCTTGCTGCTGAACTTTATTGGTAATATATAAAAATGCTGATGATTTATGTGGATTTATTTTGTATCCTGCCACTTTGCTAAAGGTGTGAATTGTTTCTAGTAGTTTTTTAGTTGAGTCTCTAGGATTCTCTAAGTATACCATCATGTCATCTGCAAAGAGTGATAATTTGGTTTCTTCACTACCTACTCTGATTCCTTTTATCTCTTTTTCTTCTCTTATTGCTAAAGCTAACATTTCTAATACAATATTAAATAGTAATGGTGACAGTGGGCAGCCTTGTTTCACTCCTGATCTTATTGGGAATGGTTCTAGTTTGACTCCATTACATATGATGCTTGCTGAAGGTTTTAAGTAGATACTACTTATCATTTTAAGGAAAAGCCCATTTATTCCTATACTCTCCAGTGTTTTTAATAGGAATGGGTGTTGGATTTTATCAAAGGCTTTTTCTGCATCTATGGAGATAATCATATGATTTTTATTAATTTGGTTATTAATATAATTGATTATGCTAATAGTTTTCCTAATATTGAACCAGCCCTGCATTCCTGGTATAAATCCTACTTGGTCATGATGTATTATCCTGGGGATGACTTTCTGTAATCTTGTTGCTAAAATCTTATTTAAAATTTTTGCATCAATATTCATTAGGGAAATGGGTCTATAGTTTTCTTTCTCAGTTTTCTCCCTACCTGGTTTAGCTATCAGCACCATATCTGTGTCATAGAAGGAATTTGGTAGTACACCTTCTTTCCCTATTTAGCTCCAAAGTTCTTAAGAGAGACCTTAAGAGTGTCCTTGTATTGCTTTTTCTGACCACCTTGTAAGCAGTTGCCCTATGTGAATTCTCCGTAAAATGGTCTTTTTGGCAAAAGTACATTTGGCTTTCAAACAATGTGGCCAGCCCAGTGGAGTTGGGCTCTCTTTGGTAGAGTTGGAATCCTTAGCAGTTTAGTTTTAGTCAAGCACTTCAGTGTCTGGTACTTTCCCTGCCAGGTGATTTTCAGAATCTTCCTAAGGTAATTCAGATGGAAGTGACTCAGTTTCCTGACATGGCCCTGATATGCTGTCTGGCTTTCACCAGCATACAGCAATGAGGTCAGCACAATGGCTCTGTAGCCCTTCAGTTTGGTGGTCACTTTAATACCTCTCCTCTCCCACACTTTCCTTTGGAGCCTCCCAAACACTGAGCTATACTTGGCCACAGTCACACAACTTGTAAGTATCTGAGGCTCAATTTGGATTTGGATTCTTCTGATTTCTGTTCTATCCACTGCACCACTCAGTAGCCCAAAGGGACTTTAGGTCATATAATCCAACCTCATCATTTGATAGATTAGGAAACTGAGAGCTGGGAAGAAGCTATTTGCCTAAGGTTACCAAGGTAGTAACAGATATATTTCCCTCTCACCACTAAGCCAATTGCTGCTTCCCATGGCTTTAATTGAATAGAAGTTAAGAATACTTAATGTTATAGTTCAAGTTTTTATTTATTGTTGTTGTTTAGTTGATTAATTGACTAATTAATTGGCTGACTCTTCACAATCCCATTTAGGGTTTTCTTTTTTTTTTCTTTTTATTATTTTTGAGCAAATTAGGATTAAGTGACTTGCCCAGAACAACACAACCTTTATTGATTAGGGGCCACCTAATCACTATCAAGTTTAATCAAAGAAAGAGGCCATTCTAAGTTTCCTTCTTGAAGTATTGCTAGATTTAAAGAAAGATGATGCCTTCTATTGATTTAATCAGAGCCAAATTACTACCAGGGGACAAGAAACCAGAAAAAAAAGGTGGGAAATGGGAGGGGTACAGTATGAATGACTCTAGAAGGAAAAGAAAAGCAGGAACATACAAGTATTTACAGCTGTTATTTTACCTGTTATTATACCTTGCTACTGTAGCATTTAAAGCCCTACCATGAAAAATATCTATCATTGCTCAGGGTGCTTTTTACCCATTTTCAGGCTTGCATTAGCTTTTGACCTGGACCCTGTTTGCATGTGATGAGCAGGACCCATCTTGTTCCAAAGATGATGAGCGTGAGACTAAAGTCTTTCTTGACTGAAGAGCACTTAGGCACTTTCTTGTTTAGAAGCAAAGATTATGAAAAGTGCTTCTTCCCTTGATGGATTGTTTTCAGGTAACACATCTCTCAGCAGAATGGCCTTGAATTGGACATATTAAACACTTCTCTTTGCCACACTCCCACACTCCTAAAGCTATTTTATTTTTCTAAGAGTATCTTGTCCCATTCCTCTATGACCTTGTAGTGAAGTCATAATACAGTACATATGATAACAATAACTCATACCTATCTAGGACTTTATAGTTCTAAAATGCTTTACATATATTTTCTTACTTGATCCCAGAGCTGAAACTAGGGATAGGAAAAGTTTTTGAGCCATCTCTCATCCTGGACACAATGAACAAGGGAATTCAATGGAGGATACTTTTTAATATTGCTTTTAAAAAGAACATATTTTTAATGTAGAAAGAACTTCATTTTTCATGGATGTGGATATTTATTAAAGTCATATTTTTACAAAGCTGTTAGGGGACGATGAGCCACCAAACAGAGGTTTAAGCTTGTTGATCATGCTCAGACCCACAAAATCATCAAGTGTTGTTCTCATTTTACATTGAGGAAACTGATCCTCAGTGTGGTACACTCACACAGGTAATAAGAGGCAGACTTGTTCCTCAGAGAGTCAAAATCAAGAGCCTTTCTCCTCCTCCAGCCATCTACATAATGCAATCCATTCCATCCTGACACTTTGCTTTGGCCTGGATTAGGAGGAGGACTCATTCTGACAGTGCCTTCTGTAGCTGCCAAGAGCCTAGCAGTGACTGCCAACAGAGGTCTGCTGGACAAATGCTCTGTTTCTAATTGTCCTTGCCCAAGCTCCCTGCAGGAGAATGCCCCCTTTTGAATTCACACTCTATCTTGGCCGTAATAAAATCCCCCAACCCCACTGTTCATATAGAGTGAACAAAAACCCAATCCCTGCTGCTTGCTTAATAACTCATATTAGCAGCCTGTGATTGCAGTTTTTAGCCTTAGCCCCTTTTCAGATGACTGCATTCATAAATTGATTGGCTGTGCTGACAAAAAACAGCTGTTGAGGTCTCTAGGCCCACACTGGGACCATGGGACATGTGTCAAAGAAATGGAAGGGTCGTTTGATGCTCGATGTGCTTAAGGCTGTTGAATGGAGGCAAGAAATTAGATGTTCTGGCTCGAAAAGTTAGCCCATCATTTGGTTGGATTCCTAATGTGTTGCACAAATGTGCCCAGATGCCCCTGCCCACAAGGACAACAGTTGGGCCATTAGAGTGTATGTAAGTCACTGCCCAATCTCCTGTCAGCCCAAGCCCTGGTATGATTGCCCAGTACCTAGGCTGACAGCTTTAGTGGAGCAGGAAATACTTCTGTCTTGTTTAACATATGAATCTACTCACTCCTCATTTTCTGAGGTGGTTGAAAAACAAAAAAGGAAATCACAACAACAAGCATTAAAAGTGTTCTTTTGCCTCCTCAGAATGAGACATGGAAAAACAACTGCGAGAGTGTGAAAAGTCACTATGGAAACAGTGACTTTTCCAGACAGTTTTTACAGCAAGATGAATACTAAAGATGGAACAAATATATCATTCTCCAGTGTGTTTAAAACACATCATCCTGACTACCTCACTATATTTGTGTTCTCTCTCTCTCTATTAGAATAAAAGCTCTTTGTGGGCAAGGATTATGTTGACTTTTTCTTTATCTCTCTAATGCTTCACATAATGCCTGCCCATAATAGGTGTGTAATAAATGTTTTTTGATTCATTCATTCATTTGTTCATCTTCTGTGTGCTTTCTATGGTACTTATATTCACCTCTTACTTCAATGTGAAAACATAGGCAGAAGAAAAGTCATGGGACTTGTGGAATCCATTTTTAGGGCATATATTCTAGAATGGTGAGGAAAACTGATCTCCCTACACTGAACAGGGCTAAGAACAAACTCGGTAGAAGTTTGTGATCCATTAGGTTGTAAGGATTTTGTGCCCAGGAAGACTTCAACAGTAAACAGAAGGGACTTCAAAGGGTCAATTATTACAGCTTCCTATCTTCTAACTCAGATTCTGTGATTGTATAGAATGCAGAAAATAAACTGAATCACATCTGTTTGCTATTTTTCTGTGAGGTAATTAATGCTTTTTACATAGGAACAATAGACATAATAGTTGTGTGTCATAGAAGTCATATCATAGGATAACAAAGAAAGAGTGACAGCTGAGGGTTCCTTAGTGCTGTTCAAAGGATGATGACCAATCCTGAAAAACCAAAATCACTTCCAGTCACTCCCAATGATTCAGGAGATGGCTAAGAATTGCATCAATTTGAGTTATATTACTGAATTCTTAGGGCATTATTAAGGAACAAAATTTGTGAAAAAATAATTGTGACCCACCATGCATTATATTTACCACTATGGGTTATAAAATAGCGATAGAAGATGATTCAGTAAAAGGAAAGTGAATTTCTTTTATTATACCCATCTCATAATACCCTATTCATATATCACTTCACTGGTGAAACTTCCAAGCAGCCAGAAAAAAAAATTACTTTTTCCTTTGAATTCCTAGAATTCGTTTTATACCACACATGTGAGGATTACTCTCAATCTCAGAGTTGGAAGGGAACTCAGACATAATCTACTTCAGTTCGTTGCTGTTTGAGAATCTCTTCTAATGTTAATCCAAAGTAGTTATCTAGCCTTTGCTTGAAGACCTCCAGTGAAGGGGAAAAATCCCCCCAAAACTACCATTTCCCAATCTAATGGCTTTTTCCCCCAGCTTGGGGTGTATGTGGTAAAATTCTTTTCCTTCTTGGCTTTTTCTTTATAACCTATTGCTCTCATCAATCTCCTTGCTGGACATTCATTCCTAACTTCCTTTACTGAATCTTCCTCCAGGTCATCCTTGATAACCGTATGCCCTTTAAGGCTCTGTCCTGAGTTCTTTTGTCTTCACCCTTTATATCATTTTGCTCCAAGATCAGGGCTTTTTCTATTCTCTAAATCTTATACATAACAAAGTTCAGTGACTTTGATCTGGATTGGATCAGGAAAATTCATTCTATCGGTGCCTAAGCCTAGAGTTCAGAAATGACTGCCAATAGAAGAAAAGCCGTTAATCCTATAGATCCAATGATAGTTGGAGAATTCTGAATTCATTGAATGATTAGATTCAAGTAGTCCTTAATGGTTAAGTGTCAGCCTGAAGATCTACCTCTATCTCTCTATCAATAATGCTGCTTAAAATGGCATTAGCTTTCCTGTCTACCACATCATGTTGATAGATTCTGAAATTGTGATATACTAAAATCTCTACATGAATTCCTATCTAGCCACACTTCCATTGGCCTGAGTTTTTGAACCCAAGTGTAAGACTTTAATTTATCCCTTTTAAGTGTAATATTGTATTTGAAGCATTTCTAGTCTCTTAAGACTTTTTTTTTGGAATCATGACTGTCATCTAGACTGCCATCTATATGCTAGCTATTTCTCAGCTTTGTCATTTACAGATTTGGTAAACATGTCATTTATGCTTTTATATAAATATTGATTAAAATGTTTAACTGGGCCAAGCATAGAAAACTCTGGTGTTCTAACTAGAGACCTCCTCTCGAGTTCATATCAAATTATTAATGATTACTTTTAGATTCTGGTATCCAACAGTTCCTAATCTATCTAACTATTCTATTTTGTAGCTAACAAAACTAGAAATAGAGATTTTAACATTTCTTAAAATTTAGTTAAATGATGTTTATATCATTTCAATGATCAATTTAACAATCCTGTCAAAAAAAAAAGGAAATTGGGTTAGTGTGGCACAAGTTCTTAATAAACCTGTGATAGTTCTTTTTGATTATGTTTTCTTTTGCTAAATGCTTACTAATTTTATCTTGTCTAATACATTAAAAGTTATCAAAATGTATGTTAAAAAATTTATGGATTCCAACCTGCTTTCTTCAAACCCCTCTTTTCCTTAGTAAATTTGTGTATGCAGAATTTCATTCCCAAGAGCTTTCCTTCCCACAGGTACTGATTTTCTCTCCAAAACATACACTTAAACATTCATATAAATTTCTATAGAATTTTAGTCTTTGAAATTTTTTCAAAATCCCTTGAAATTTGATTTCTTCAGATCTAAGATGTATGTCAAAGAATTCCTAGCTTTCTTCTCTAACATAAATTCTGAGAAAGATTAGTTATTCATCTCATAGTTCCCAACATTCCCTAACCAGCACCCAGTTATACTTTGTTGGTTAGAATCAAATCAAGAGTAGAATTTTCCCTCATTGCCTCCTTTGTCTTTGAATGATGAGATTATCACTGTCAAGTCTATAAATTATTTGCTTTGCTAGGGCAGAGAGCATAGATGTCCAGACAATGGAAATCTTTCATTCCTACTTTTATGCTTCTGGTTTATTATTTGTTTCTTTAATTCCTTATTTACTTTTCTTATGATGTAAAGATGGACTTTTGTGTAATCTCATGATATATTGCTTCTGTTTCTGCCTCTATTGTTCTTCATCCATTTTTTTCCTACCATATTCTAGTAGGAGTTCTGTGGTAGGATGGTACTAGGCTCTATCCTTGGTCCTGGTTTTTGCTGTTTTTAATGTGACTTCTATAAAGACACGCATAGTTTGTAAATTTTGCAGATAACACTTGAGATGGGATGATAGCTTATGTGTTGGATGACTGAATATTGATTTTAAAAAGACCTCAATAGACTAAAAGGAATAGCTGGATAGCAAGATGGAATTGAAAAGCATAAATCTTGAGTTCAGCATTTCAGTTAGGAAATTCAGCTGTATTTAGGATTAGAGTAGGAGGATTTGCTAGATAAAAATTCAAGTGAATAAGACCTGAGAGGTTTCAGCAGGCTTCAACCTCAACATAAGTGAACAGTATATCAAAATATTCAGAACTAATATACTCCTAGAGTGAATTAATAGAACTGAGGTATTCATTAGGAAGGAAGTTATAATCTCATTGTTCTCTGTCCTATTTACATATAGATTACTGTTTTTAGTCCTTGGGGGCCATGTTTTAGAAACCACATTGGCAAGCTGGAAGAAATCTAGAGGAGAGTAACCAAGATAGTGATAGAAGAGAAGATTATGCAACTGAGAATCAGTGGAAGGAACTAGAGATGTTTAGCCTGGAGTAAAGAAGTCTTCATGGAAAAAGTAGATCAATGTTCTCTTCTATCATTTGAAGGGCTGTCTTGTAGAAAATGGACTGGTCTTCTTTTACAAGGTCTACAAGGAAGAACTAGGAAATAATGGAAGTTGTAGAGCAGTAGATTTAGGATTCACATAAAGAAAAACTTCCCAACAATTAGAGCAATCCAAAAGTGGGATAGATTTTTTAAATTTTCAAAATTTATTTTCTTTTTAATTTATGCAACAGAAAAGCATTTCTATAACATAGCATAATATAAAATCTAGATAGATTTTTTTTTATAAGTAGGGAATTCTTCATTAGGAGAAATCTTCATGCTTTTGCCAGATGTAAATAAATGTAGGGATTTTGTTGAGGGTATTTTTGCTCAAGTATTGTCAATATGGAATAATGCTTAAATTTTTAAGAAATTCTATGATTTTAGGTTCTTACAGATCCTTTTCTGAAATGAAAATTACATATGTATGTGTGTATACATGAGTAGATATGCATATGTGCTTATAAAAATTCTCAACAGATTGAACAGAGAGTGAAGAGCAGAAAAAAAAGTAGGTTTTTTTTTTCTATCTTGATAGCTACTTCAGAATTTTTTCCCTTCATATCCTTTTACACCAAAAATTAAAAAGAAGAGCAAAACAAGGAAACAATTAAAACATAGCCTCAGTAAATATAGAAAAGCTCTAATTTCAGGCCTGAAAAGCAGTGGCATGGGATATTTATTTCCCATTATTTTCTCCTCCAGCAGGGGTCATGATGTAGCAGTTTGTCAAATCACACACTCAGAAGGGGTTAAGGGAGGAGGAAGATAATGTTCATTTTGAGTTGCTGCTCTGGTAATTATGAAGCTGTTATTTTTTTCTCAGAAATATGATTCTGTTTAACTTTATTCGGTTCCTAAAAAAGGGGTACTGATCATCTGAAAAATCCTGTGCTCCAGTATAGCTCCTTCAGCTTTTCTCTTCAGTACCTTCTTGGTCCCTTTGCTTTGCATTGTAAAAGTATTAAGATTTTATTCCCCCACTTGGGCAAACAAGCAAGTGGACACATACTGCAAATTAAAACATCACCTTTCCAGTTTGGGACAGAAAACGTATAGTTTATTGATCACTAACAAAACATTGCCATCTGTGCAAAATGCAGAATTTGACTCGATAATTCCCATCAGGTCAAAGTATGGATGGAAATTTTATGTATTCCTGACATGCATTTTAATATTTCAAATACCCTTTGTTTCCTCATCTCTTTACCCAACTAAATAAATGTGTCCCAAGGACCTTAAAGAGAAACTAGCAGATTGAAAATGAGGTCCTTACAACATTGCACATTTGTTGCATTTAAGCACTATTCTCCAGAGGACCATTGTTTGACCTGCATTTCTGATTTTGGTATATCTTACTTTGCTCCTGGGGAAGGAGATATGGACAGATGGATTAATGTGGAACTGGGGAAAATACTGAGGAAAAAATGTTGAGCTCTCTTTTTTTCTTCAGCCTGGCTACAAGAATGGTAAAGGAGTACTTTGATATTTTTAAACCTTTTCATCTTTTACTAAATTCAGAGTTCCTGAGGTATGAAGAAATAACTCTCTGTGATTTCCAAATTTGCTTTTGTCTCCTTTCAGTTACATTAAAAAATAGTCTTACTGTTATTCTGATGATTTTCTTTATATAATGATAATGAATTTGTGCTAGCATTATTTGTAACCCTGCCTCCAATTTATAGAAAACCATGAAGACTGAGTTGTTACTGGTCATTTCTTCAGTTTGAACCTTCTGGCTCAAATTCAGAATCTTTGACTACAACTCCAATATTCTAGCCATAAAGCTATTACTAAAAAGTCCAATAATAGCACCTGGTACATTTCTGGGAACACAGAACAGGGCAAATTCTCACTAAATGCTTTCTGAATAATTATTGCTGTGCTATGTCTCTAACATCTTAACTTTCTTGGATCATTTTCAAACAACAGCCCTATGAATACCCTGGCCACAATCCCAGAGTGAGGATATATTGGCGACATCATCTTGTCCCTGGACATTTCTTCAGTGATGGTAGCTTGCAGGCTTCCAGTGCAGGGACCATAGAATTTATTATTTTGTATCCTACCCAGGGTTTTTGACTACACTACAGGTATTCAAGGAATATTTGTAGAAATTTTAAAAGAAATTTTTATTAGGGAAAAAAATTCCAGAAGGAGGAAAACTATTCTATGATCTTGTTTGAAAAGGCATGGATGGTCCCATAAATAGACGGTCATAGTATTTTATGATAGTTCATAAATTGATCAAAACCTAGAGGAAAGTAAAGTTAGTTTTATCCTACACTATATCAAACCAGCCCTGTGTACCAATATCCTTGTTGAATAGCTCAACTCCTGGCTTCTTTTAATCTTTCAGAAATTTAATACCAAGAAATCCTTTTTAGTTTGAGATCAGGGTTACTTTCTTAAACAAAGTATTGGGGCTTCAATTGTGACCTATTTTTGTCTTGCATCAAAGAGTAAAAAAATGATATTAGGCTATTCATGCAAAGGGGGTTGGGGCCAGGGGAAAAATGTTATTGTATTGCCCAAGGTTAGTGTTCTGAGCTAAGATGAGTTTTTCATTCAGTGCATCTCTGTCTGCCTGCATACTCGGGATTCATTACTATTGTCAGGATAAACTGCCTTTATCTGTCAAAGCACCAGCAAAAGCACTGGGATTCAGAATAGCAAAAAGCTGCTGCCAAGGAGGACTGAACGAGGGTGGACGCCCAGCTGAACAGGACGCCCCCAGATCCAGCTTTGCTTTGTGTGCTAGCAAAGGTCCTCATACACAAAGATTTCTTGCGTGTCTCAGCTGCTGCTCCTCCTCCCCACCCCCTTCCTGCTCCTTCTTTTTGCTTCCTCCCCCCTTCTCCCCCACCCCAACAGGGTGTCACACACAATGACCCTTTTCCCACTTAGACAGGCTGTGTAGGCAGCCTCCCTGGGGAGCTCATCAGAAGGCTCCGAGGCAAAAGGTAGCCCGAGCCACATCCCTCCTGCTTGGGGAACCGAGCGAGCTGTTTCCCAAACATCCAATGGCCTTGGGAATGAGAACAGACCAGCTCATCTCCTGGAGGGGAAAGGAACCACTGAAAGAGAAATCCCGGAGCAGCTTAAGTCAAGGGAGGCCTTAGCAAAGAGTCAGATTTCCTGTGTCATTCTGAAAACTCATCTAGAAATTGGAAATTTGACCTTTGGTGACAGGTAATAACTATTACTGAGGTTGATAATAATGAACGAAGAATAATACATGCAGCAGAGGGACAGAACATGGCCTAAATCTCCAGCTGTTTTAATACCAGCATCCTGCAATAATGGAGACATGGAGAACGAGGCCTTATATTTCCAAGTAATTGTTCTGAAAAATAAAGACCTTTCAGTCTAAAGAAAAAAAATAAAATAAAAAGGTGTGAAGATCATCTAGTGTAAGGGAGAAGAAATTCCATGCCATTTTGCTTTCCTACAAAAACAATGGAATCATGAGGAATTATCATCTCACCACTCAAAAGTCTTTTTTAGATAAGTCAAGGGAGTATGAAGGAGTTCTCTGAAAGGAGACTCTATGGTTTATCTTGTACCTATGACTATCAATCAATCAATCCTTATTAAGCACCTATTTTAAGAGTGTTTGACTAAAATAATTCTGATCAGTCTTAGATCTGTAAAAGTTTAAATTGAACTGCCTGCACTCCAGTCTTAAAATTCTATGACAAACAAATCCAAAGCCTAAAAGGTGAACTTTTTGTCTAGACAGCTTCATGCTTTATTAGACAACTTGAAAAAGTGGTTACTGGAGTTGAGAATTTTCCATAATATTTTTCATTATACTATTTTTAAATTTTATATTATGTATATATAGTATTTATATAATATAAATATATAAATTTAATATTTTATTAAAGAGGGTGAAAATCATCAATATTTCTCTCTTAGTACCCTGCACCTTCCCACTTTCCAACAATTGTTGTTTGCCCTTTTTTCTCAGAGAGGACCAATTAAATCACAACGGTAATGTCATGATGGATTTATGAATTAAATTTAAGTGAAATAACTCTGCTGCTCAAAGTCTTCAGCCCCCTAAGTCCAGTGGCAAAGCAAAAATCCAAAGACTGGTGATGGCCCCATGCAGTGTATGAACTTGGCTTTTCTAAATTAGGGTCTTTTTGTCTAAGGCACTATTCTTTCAGTAGCTAAGGGTTATGTAAGAATTGAGAGAAAAGATAGCCCAAGTGGAGTTCTGCACAGCAAAGTACAGCACACAGTGCATTGAAGACCAAGATAGTACAGTCCAGCTTTCCAAACAAAAAAACAAACCAAAAATTCAGCTGACACAGACAAGGTTTTGGTTCAGTATACAGCAAGGAAAAGAGTGCTGGATAATACTTCTGACAAAGGCAACGTCTTGACAGAATCCACTTTGTAATCTCTAGCCTCTGGCTACCAGTCTTTTCACAGTGCCTACTGCTGAGTGTCTTAAATAAGTGGAACTGGGGAAATTTATCATGGGCTCTTCTGTGTCTAATTCACACCTGTTAAGAGTAGCAAGTATGGGAATTTTTTTTAAAAAGGAAGAAGTCAGTACTCCTTCTAAGCTCCCTATGGCTCTGTGCTTTTATCTGCCAGTGGTCATAATTTTTTTTCATCTTCCCTTCATTCAACCAATGAATAGAAAGAATTAAACAGAGAAGGAAAAGCAAAAGACAGCAGTTGGGAGAGGAGAAATCAATTTGACTATGAAGAGATTTTTTTTTTTAAATCAGTTTTTCTAGCAGAGAGATAGTAGACTCAGGGGCCATTTTCTCAATGAACTGCATTGATCACATCAAAGCAGGAGTAATTTATTATTATTTTTTTAATCACATTTACCTGAGGGAAATGTGATAAAAATGGCTTTATATTATAGATAGGAAAGGGACTGAGTCTGTGATCTCCTTTGTGAGGAAATTCCATCTACGCCTCTAAGTTGGCATACTCTCTACAATATATAGTCTAAATTTTCCTATAGGATTGATACATCAATCCATTTGTCTAGAGTCATACAGGCAACATATTTCAGAGGTATGAATCCATGTATTCCATATTTAAGACTAGCTTTTTTTTCCTTATGCATCAGTGCCTCTTCATGTTGCCTGCTTCACACTGTATTAAATATAATTTGACCCACCCATCCCTTCAGGGAAACAAAAGAAAAGTCCAAGTTGATTTGCTGAAAAGTAAAGATTTCTACCAATCACATCTTGTGAATACAGTTAGGTCAACCCCCTGTTTAAGTGCAGCTTGATAGGACTGACCCTCCTACTGGGAATTCTGTGACTAATGCAACCCTTAGAAAGTAAAATGGTTCTCTTTATTTTGCCTCTCTATTCCTCTGTCAGAAAAATGTCCTAAGAAGGTAGTTTGGAGAGAGAGAACAACAGAGGGTTATTTTTGTTTTTTTTTTCCCTATTTGAAAATTATAATTGGATCTGATCCTCCACACCCCCCCTTTTTTTTTTACATTTGCTTGGTTTCTAAGATGCAATTTGAATTTAAGACATTCTGTTAAAATGCCATTAAATGAATTCCAAGGGATTTTCTGACATTCTGATAATTCATGTGAAAGCAATTTGAAAAGAACAAAGTGCTTAAAGCAAATGTCAAATTTGACCACTCCCTGATGTATGAATGTCCTACTTATGTCATCTATATCTATGTTTCTATCTTTCTATCTATCTATACCTATATACACATATAAGTATACATAACCCATATCTAAATTTATATAGAGCAGTTGGTCCATTTTGTAATAGAAGCTGCTCTTTGAATCTCACTTTGTCGAAATGACTGTGGTCCCAAGAAAATGGGAGGGTGTCAAAGGAAGGTTTTCTCCATGTCATAATAATTGTTTATCTTTATGCATCATGGAACATATTTTTCCACAGATATGATGCTATTTATGGTGGTTAGGTGCCAGGTCTTATTGAAAAAATATCAACAAAAAGAGGAAAAAAATCTTTGTTCAAGGCCAAACAATTTCAAATGCACTCAGGGCTTGGCTCTCAAATTACCTTAAAGTGGGTAAGAGTCCAATACAATAAACATATTTTTACTTCAAAAAGAGAAAAAAAGTCACCCAATGGAAATTAGCAACTACTAATCCAAACACCTGATTTCTCATGTTTATAGTCTTTAGAAGAATCAATCATCTGCTTATACCTCAAGGGCATCTGAGATGAAAACATGAGAAAGAACAGAAAGACATTCACAAGTCAATTCTTACAATTCTTACTACCATATCTTCACTTTTATAGAACTGACTGAACAGGATATTGAATATAAAAACCCACTGTCCCTGTTTATTGATTTTAGGAAAGCATTTGATTTAGAGCAAAATACAGCCTTGAAGTTTTTCCTCAGATGCAATGTTTCTGATGAGAAATACTCAAATGGACCTGTATTCTCACTGAATCAGTAGTATTCCCCAGCAATAAAGATCACACCCCGTATATGTCTGATCATCCTTTGTCCATATTCTTGAAGACTTTATGATAAGAGTCAACAGGTAAATTACTTTGATCAAATTATCCTTTTGAATAGAGGGCCAGGACTGGAGTTAAGAAGGCACATTTTGATTTTTAATCTGGCTTTAGGCACTTACTAGCTATGTGACCCCAAACAAGTTACTTACCTGCTTATCTCAGTTTCCTCATTTGTAAAATGAATTAGAGAAGGAAATGACAAATTACTCCAGCATCTTTGCTAAGAAAAACCCAAATGAGGTCATGAAGAGTTGGACTTGACAACAATCATAATACTGAAATAAATTTGAAATTACTTGTTTGCCAGTGTCATGGAAGATCTCAGATATAAAGTTTCCCAAATCAAATGTTTGTTATTAGTTTAATTATTATTAATGAAAGTATAGTATCTAGCATTTTGTAGGTACTCAGTGCTTATTGATGATGATCTTCAAACCTTCTTTTTCACAGATCATAGAACCACAGGAGCCCTCGGAGGCTATGTTTGCCTCTTCCTATCTTGACTACTCCAATACTGTCATTTTACGGGTAAAAGAACTGAACTCCAAGAGAAGGTAAAGCAGCTCACTCAAGATCACCCTGGTAGGAATACCAGAAGTGGGATTTGTACTCTGGACTTGGGATCCAGAGTCAATCCTTTTTTTCCCACTCTATTAAATGGCATCGTACTAATTGGACGACTTGACACATACTGGCTATGTGATGCTGGTCAAGTCACTTAACATTTCAATGCCCCTGGAAATTCTCTAAGAATGGAAGTTTTTGAGAAAGTGCTGACCTGCAATAAAAGAAGAAATTTTCTTACTAGGAAGTTCCCTCTAAATTATAGATCTGCACCATGTGCATATACATATATGTGTGTAAATGTATGTGTATGTATTATCTTTAAACATTGTAGATCGGACCCCAGAATTAATCAGTATGAGGGAGTTAATCAATATACGTTTATGAAGTGCTTACTAGGTGCTGGGCACTGGGCTAAGGGCTGGGGATAAAAAAGAAGCAAATGTCATCTCAAGGAGCTATTATCTCATGATTCAGGCTATATTGCCTTGGGGAAACGATATGCCATAAACTAAAGTGAGGTTGATGACTTTTCACAGCCCTCCCTCACTTATATTCAAGTCACTTGCGTGTCATGGCCTCCCATGACATGCCTCCCTGATGTCAAGGTCCTTTCTGAGGATCAAGGACAAATAGCAACACTTAGTGCTGCAAAAATTTAAGCATCATCATTTTCTTAGTGATCTTGGATGGCTATCAGGCATGGGATACAATGATCTCAGATTAATTAATTAGACAACTCAAACTGAAAAGGAAGATCAAAAGCAGGGTGTAAGTAAGCAGGCTTCAGCATGGCACCAAATGTCAACCAAGAAGAGGGAAAGTCAACAAAAAATGGGAAAAAGCAGATTAATATTTTGAGTGTGACTCTAGTATCTTCATGATGAAAAATAAAAGAAAAACAGGGAGTTATGCATTGTGCTTAGTAGATTAACTATTGAGAATTTACAATAGAAAAGACAAAAATTACATAAGATATAAAGACTTGGGAGAAGTTATAATCTCAGATTGCTATAAGGATCCAACCCTCCAGTACAGGCCACTAAAGATCTATTGAAGCTATAATGTCTATGAACTTATATTAACATTGTCAATTTGCTTTTCAGTCATGTCTGCTTCTTTGTGACATCATTTGGAGTTTTCTAGGCAAAGTGACTGGTGTAGTTTATTACTTTTTTTCCAGTTCATTTTAGAGATAAGGAAACTAAGGCAAAAAGGAGTAAATAACTGGCCTAGTATCACACAGCTAGTATGTGTCTGAGGACAAATTTGAATTAAGAAAAATGAGTCTTTCTGACTCTAGGCCTTTGACACCTTAGCTACCCTGCTTGGCACATAATAGGCAGTTAATAAATGCTGATTAATTGTCAAGCTAGCTATGGAAACTAAGTACAATTCATAACATTAGTTTTGTGGAAAAATGCATTCTTAATTTACCAGTGACTTTTTTTACAAATCAGGTATTCCCACAGTGTCATAAGCTCTTTATTCTTGTGAAATCTAGAGACTTTTTCTCAGAAGAATGTTTTTATACTCATGAAATAAAACACATTAGATTATAAGGGAGACCAGTTATATTGAAATATAGTTAACATGTTTTTTTAAAAAAAGTTCACAGACTATAGCTGAAGAATTGCTAATATAACAACATTTTTGTGGCAAATGTATTTCTTTCAATGATATCTATTTTAATCAAGATACAAGGATGTATATTATATCTAAGAATAAAATAATCTTTTTGAAAGATGTATCTAAGTATTCAGCTGTTGTCTTTTATATCTTTATTAGTTAAGAATGACAGAAATTCTCTCATTTTTCAGTTTTAAAAGATGAATCTTTCTCTTTCAAGCTTTATATACCTGATCTTTATATATGTACATATACATATATATATGTATATATATACACACATTTGTTATTGCTCACTTTTTAGCTTGGGAAAACACAAGTTAAGGGAAATTGAAATGAACCTTTTTAATTACTTAATGTTTTGTATATTGTTTCCTTCTCATTGAAGCAAATTGAAGAGATTTAAAAATAAATAATTATTAACATAGACTTTTCAAATAGGCTGAGATATGAAATCATGGGCCAAATAATCATGAAGAATGCCCATGGACTTAGCTCTTGATTCAATGCTTGAATTTACCAGAAGGACTTATTACCTTTTTGAAGGGGACAAAGGATGAACATTGTGCTGTTAGCTGAGTTATTTGTTATTTGTCACAACAGTAGGATATGGTGGAACAATTGGACTTGCAGTAAACATGCAATTGGGTTGAAATTAACTCAATAATACTCACCAGTTTTGTGTTCTTCAGAAATACATTTAAGCTCTATTAACCTCAACTTATTCCTCTGTATAATGGAAATAATCATAACCAAGATACTTACATTATAGAGTTACTCTGAGGATCAACTGAGTTGGCACACATATAGCTCCATCCATTCAGGGTGTTCCAAATGTATTGATGCAGTTTTAAGCCATTAAAAATAGCTTGAGTTTTAAATAGCTTAAAATTGCACTAAGACTTTTGGGACATTCTGTATAAAGATCAGTGTATGTTTTTATTCACTGTGTTAAAGTATATGGGAATGTTTATAATTAGATATATAAGCCATGATTTTGAAATGTGAAGTTTATTTGAAAGACTTAGCATTGATTTAGTGCAAGAAACTGTGACAATTTCCAGACAGATGAAAACAAGTCATTTGACCACTAAGTCTTTATTATTCAAAGGAAGGGACAGACAAAATTAACTGCTGCTGGTTTTCTATGACAAATATGTTCCTGGGCATACTTTATTTAGCAATAGAAACCTTGACTTTACTCTGGTATCATTTGTTCTTTCAGATCTTTGGGATTTAATTCTTACTTTTTTTTTTTTTCAAATGTGGATGCATATCTAACACTTTATTGTTTCCATGTGCAGAGCACTGTATTAGGTGCTAAGAAGATACAATGATTAGATAAGACAGGATTCCTGCCTTCATTAAGTGAACAGTTCAGCATATACAAATGATTCTAATAATACATGATAAGTGCACCTGGAGAGGAACAAGAGGTATGAAGCAGTAAATGTCTTTATCAAGTGGAGAGATTGGGATAGATTTATAGGAAGATGTGAATTTGAATTCTTTTTATCCTTTTGACCCCCACCTCCCTCAATCTGCCCTTCCTTTTTTCAGTCCCCCCAACTTTTTATCCTTTCCTCCTTCTACTTCTATCTTCCCCTGTATTAGTCTCCCTGTTTCCTTTTTGAATTTTTTTTAAAGGATGAATAGTAATTTAACAGATAGAAGGAAGAGAGAAAAGGCATCTAAGGTGTACAGAACAGTGTAAACATTACATGGAGGTGAAAAAGGATGAATTAATATATGAGAGATAGTGAATTTGGACCAGTTAAATTGAAACAGAACATTTGGAGAAAAATAGAAATAAGGTTAGAGAGATAGGATGGTGCCAGATTTAGAAGGGTTTTGAATGTACAAAGAAGTTTGACTTTTTAAAAATTGAGTGTCATTAGTAGAATTTCAGCCCAGTTAGCTCTCTCAACTTTGGTACCATTGAAAGATTTGAGGCAAATGAAAGACATGAAAGTGACCAATATATTACTAAATGTGCATTATTATGTAAAGCACATCTGTGAAAATGAAATTTTATTAATTTTAATCTATGACTTACCTTTGAAAAAAAAACTCACATTTACCCTTTCTTATCTCTTGGCTCTCCTTAAACCAATCTGCTATTTTTCTTCATTGCAGTCTTCTGTTTGTGTCCATACTTCTGGGCTCCCCAGCTTCCTTCAAGTCCCAGCTAAAATGTCACCTTCTATAGTAAGCCTTTCAGAGTCCCATTTAATTTTAGTATCTTCTCTCTGCTTACTCCCTACTTATCCTATAGGTAGTTTGTAAATATAATTTTTTGTGTGTTGTCTCTGTTACTGGATTGTGAAGTATGTCTTTTGCTATTCTTTGTGGTCCTAGTACTTATTGCACAGTGCCTGTCACATTACAGTCACTTTAAAATATTGATAGATTGACTGACTGACACCCTAAAGACAAGATTTATCTAATTCTTCTGAAATCCTTCCCTTTGGGGCAGGGGTATTGGAAGAGGGTGGTAACTTGAAATAACTGTCAGGGAAAGGATTTTGGTCTTCAGTAAGCAATAGTATTTGACCATGGAATGTTTTCCAGTAAAACATCATTTCAAGGTACTGATATATCATTAATGTATGTGCTCTCTCCAAAAATATTGACTGTAGCCTTTTAAAACTTAGTCCATAGTCTAGTACATAGAGTACTGTCTACTCAGTCACAGAGTTACTGTATCCGAGAAAAATAACCTTCCTGTAGCCATCCTGGTAACCCTTAGGAATTATATAAATGATTACATAGTCTGTCACGTCTAGGGGACTGATATCATATATCCTCATGATCATTATTGTAAGTAGCATACTTGCAACATAATTCAGCAAGGCCAAACTGAATATTTTTTGAAAATGAAAATGTTTGAAATGATTCATAGATATTCATAATCATATTACCTCTTTTTATTTATTAAATGCTTCTGACAAAAAAGTCAGAATTTTGGGAATCTGAAAGATGACCTGGGAGAAAAAGTCTGAATTTTTGAAGGAATATAAATTTCTTGAACTATGACCTAGATTTTTTATTTTTTTCTTCCCATGGAAAGAAAGGGTGGCAATGATGTATGTGAAATGATCTTATGTAAACTCTAAAGTTTACTGTTTGAACGAAGTAATCTGCAGAATTTGGTGAACTTGTTTATATCTGCTCGTATGTTTCCTTACTTTGGTCTTTTTTTTTGTTTGCTCGTTTTTGTTTTTTTCATTTATTTATTTATGTATTTATTTTATATTCCCTTACTTTGTAGGCATGTTTTCTTCCTATGTGAAATAAATGAATGGGATGTGACAAGAGACTGCTACAACCCAATTAATTGGCTGAAAAGGAGCATATTTTAAGTGATGCTGTGTATTAGATCTTTGTTCAATTCCAATGGGTAACAACCAGAAACCTGCCTTTATATCCTTCAAGTTGATTTGTCCATTAAGGACATTATTCTGTCATAAAAACAGACTAAAGAATTATATCCTTTTCTTATATCAGTTTCATCTGCTTAGGGAAGACAAGATAAGGTTTTTAGGCAGGATTTTTAGATGCTAGTCCAGAAGGCTAGTTCTTAGCTGGCCCAGAGAAATTCTAGTAGCATCAATATCCTTTTTTGGGGGAAATATAAGCATGAATCAAAAAAATTAAAATAGTGACAACTTCCCAGCTTTGGTGACCAAAGGCTTAAACAAAAGGAAATCAAATAAAAACACTGGGCCCCCATCATGATCTGCTGACTCCTCCCCTCTCCTATCTTTGATTAGATATAAAGTGTGGCTTTATCACAAAAAATTTCTATTCTCTCATTAAAAATAAGGGAAAAAAAGTCATTCCAGCAATTGAACATTAATTCTCAAGCAACCCTATAATAATAAATCCATATTCAGGCAGAGTGAAGGAAAAAATTCTTCCATGGGGTTTTTATAAACAAGCACAAATATACTGATTTTTAAAACCTTGAAAAGGACTTTGACAGCATCCTTTTAATTAACTACAATCATTTATGCCTCTGTGGGGAGTCTTCAGTTGTTTTTAGTCTTCAAAAAATATCTACAAGGAGCAGCCCACATATTGGCAGCTGATATGCAGTCCTCCACCATTTTTACTTTGCAATGGAAAGAAAACCTTATAGCAAACAATACAGCAGAATTATCCTTACATGACAAAATGACAGAAATCAACTGTTAATTGCAACATTTTAAGGTTGGTTCCCAGCTATGGTCTATCAAGAAAAGAACTGTGAAGTGAATCCTTATAGATGTTTTCTGCCCTCAAAAGATGAGCTTTGTCGCATCAGCTCTGTTTTTTTTTTTCTTCTTGTTTTCAAGCTAAGCTTAGCAAAAATATATGGTAAAACCCCAAGATGACTGATGGATAGATAGAGCTATTTTGTTTCTGCTCTGTGGAAAACAGGGTAAAAGCCAATCACTTTCCATATATTTATGTTAAAGATGTCTGCCATTATGGGGCCAAATTCAGTTTTCCAAAGAGAATTTAAAAGCCTACGGAATCCACAGGTTTTTTTGTCAGCATGTCTCAAAGACATCAGTACCTAATAGCAGGCAGAACAATATTCAATGAACACTACTACATAACCTTTTCATATTTCTCCATAAACCCATTTCTGGAGGTCTTAGGCTATTTTTTTTTCCTGATCTCATACTTTTGCTAATGTGCACACTTCAATCAAATGTGTTCTGAGAGAAGTGAATGAATAAGATCTTTTGAAGAATAATCAATGTGACAAGTGAGTTAATATTTAGCTTTCCATTATGAGTTTATAGTCCCCAGTGATAGGGTTATGTTTTGAAACTGTTTAAAGTAACTGTTTAATAAATGTTGATTGATAGATAATTGCCATTAGGAATTTTTTTACATGGTATGGTGCTCATTTTTAGCATGAGGCTTTCCATTCTATTTTGAATTTTACCTAATAAGATTACAGCTATGGCAAAATCCCCAAATTATTACAGCATTTGGATCCATGATCACATAGTAGATACCTTTTACTAAAATTAATAGCCCCTAGAGATATATGGTTTTCCAAGACAATGAAACTACTCCCTACAAAAGAAATAGGATACAATTGCTAGAGAAGACCAAGTATTACCAAATGGATTTGTGCCAGCCTAAATGCGTTACTCTGCAGGTTTGAATTATTAAAACTTATAAATCAGAAATGGACTTTCTGATTTATCTTCTACTCCATTTTTGCTTCTGAGAGAATTCTTCATTATGATTAGGCACTGAATACATTACACCCTTGTGTTTCTTGGTTATTTCCTTAAACATGGGGTGACATAAGTTTGTGCTAGGTAGGAATGCCCAGTTCTATTTAGTATTTAAAAGACAAAATGTTCAAAACAGATTAGGCACTAGAGCACTTGGAAAGTTGATACGGTTTCACAATTATGTTTAAACACAGAAATCTGTTTATTTAACCAAACAAAACAGAAGAAATTATACCAGCCCTCAGTTTTTGAATTTTCATTTAAATCTGTGAATCTTAAATCCACACTTAGAAATGTTTGTGAATCTATGTATCTCCAAAATAGTCATATTTCAATAGGTTTTTCACATTTATATTCACCAACAGTATCACAAAAGTTCTTGGTTTTTTATCTTTTTTTTTTTAAACATAACTGTAAGCAACAGTAATTCTAGAAACACGAGAAAAAAAGCATAGCAATGTCCACAGTCACAAGAAAAGTGCACATTACTGGGTCACAATCACAGTCATTACTTGAAAAACTCTATGGAACAAGTAGATAGGAAATCTCACTGATGCCTTAAAACTCATCTTCAAAAATGGAATTACAGATTTTTCTTTTTTTTACATGAAATAAGGCAAATTCAGGAATGTACAAGGAACTTGTTTGTCCAACCAAATCTAAACAACAGAACAAATAGTACAAGTAAGCATCAACTAAAGGACTCATCTCTATATATTTAAAAATAGGCTTGCCTCAGCGCACAAAGAAAACACCATTTATGTAGATCCAACACTAGAAAATAAGAAAGTAGGGCCAAGGCCAGGGAGAAGCAGGGTAAGAGTTCACTATGAGTCACAGCTGCATCCACTGAGAGTTTGTAGAACATTGGAAACTGGTTCTGAGAATTCTATAAAGCATATTCATAGAGGAAATGGCCTTTTTTGTTGTTTTTGTTTTTGGAAAATATCTCAGAAAGAAAAATGGAAAGGAAACTACAGAAAAGAGTGCAAATTTTCAGATTGTCACTTGCAACCATTTAACATTCAGTCATCTACATCCAATCACTACTTCAGGAACTTCTATAGGACAGCAGCAACAGCAGTAATCATGAGTGAGCAGCTGTAACAAACCAAGCAGATGATTTTTAAAAATGATATGTCTTTATAGATAAATAGACATCATAAGAGAAACAACTATCCCAAAGAAACAGACAAACAAAAAAATAACAAAAACCAACAACCTGCTCTGGGATAACAATTGCCAATGAGAAAGCTGCCATGTTGAATGGGATGACTTTGAAAATAGCGTGAATGCAAGTAATGCAGGTTCCTTTGGGTAGTAGTTTCTGATGTGATGATTGACAGAATGTAGATACATGGATTTTCCAGCATCAAGATATTTTTCTTTTGTAGAAAGAATTTGGACATAGAAAAAGAAAAAAAAAAGGATGGAAAGGGAACTTACAATAGTTTCTCAAAACAGTTTTTTAGGACCAGTGAAAAAGTTATTAAAGTAAAAATGACAATTTTGAATGAAAAAAACAACTTTTTTTTTATAAAAATTACATTTTCTCTTTAAAATACAAGATCCTTTTAATCGCTGTTTTATCCTGTACCAACAGGAAATTTGGCATCGTTTTTTGCCAAATACTGCAGCTTTCGGTCCAACGAGTCAGTAGCATATTCCACAATATTGCACTTGCAGCTTGAACCAATAGAAAGGACCACAGCATCTTCTGTTTCATCTGTGAATTAGCATTCTACAGTCACTTTTTTTTTTTTTTTGATATTTTGCTGATAGACTAAAACAGAAAGCAATGGGCTGGACACATGAAAGTATCTCGAAAAGAGGCCAGAGTTCCCCTGAAGCACCTTAACACATCACCTTAAGGATCAAGAACAGTGTGGCTTTATGGTAATTAACTCTCCTAAAAGACCGTGCAGTAGTAATACCTGAAGCATCTGTTCTGGGAAACCAACATGTCATTAGTGGAAACTCCAAGATGAGACCCAGTGAGTGCCAAGGTCATGAAATTCAGTTCTGCTGTAAAATAAGGTTTTCCAGTTCATCTGCAGAGCGGAGTAAAAATGCTGCAGATTCTCGGTATCCTGCAACGAGCTGCCGCACAGCATTGATTTCAGTTGGGCTCAGCTGGGGTCTGGAGCTTGAAGTGCTGGAGGACCCAGAGCTGGTGGCTAATTGTCTCTTCATGCTGAGATCGGTGGGACCTGGAAATGAGAGCCACAGAAAAACAATCAATAACATCTGTAGATCCATTGCAGCCTTCATCTAAGGATCTTACCGCACTTAATTTTTCCTCTTCATTTGCTGTTAGATCGCCACACTTTTTGCACATTTGCCAGGTCCAGATAGTGTTATATGAATGAAATCAGACAATGAGGGAAAAAAGGCACTTCATGCCTTGAACAGAAGGATTCCACCCTTCTGTGGTGGAAGATGCTTTTGAATCTTGGTATTGCAACTTATTTGGGGGCAGCCTGGGGACAAGGTGGATAGAGTACCAAGCCATGAATCAGAAAGACTCATTTATCTGAGTTCAAATCTCGTCTCTGAATTAATAGCTCTGTGACCTTGGGCAAGTTACTTAACTCTGTTTATCTCAGTTCTCTCATCTGTAAAATGAGATGGGAAAGGAAATGGCAAACTCTTCCAGTGTGTCTGCTAAGAAAACTCCAAATGGGGTCACAAAGAGTCAGAAACTGACTGAAAATTGATTGAACAAAAATTTGCAACTTATTGCTTGTGTGACCTTAGGCAAATAGCATCACCTCTCTGGGTTAAGGTTTCTTCATCCAAAAAAAAAAAAAAAATAAAGGGATAGACCTACATTCAATCAACGAACATTTATTAAATGCCACCTCAGTAACAGGCATCTGACAGATATCTATGATATAGAGGCAAAGAACTTATATGCTACTGGTTCCTTTCAATTCTCATTCTAGGATCCTCTAGAAAATAGTACAACCTTGTTGGGTGCCATTTGCTGGAATGTCACAACACATATTTGGGAAAAGGCTGTTAAAATGTTCTCAAGACAAATTTTAGAGATTTTTAATAGAGATTTCAGTTAGTTACTCTTAGCAATTTCAACCAAAGGTCAGACAAAGAAGATGGAAGCTGTTTCAGATTTGGCAGGTTTGGAACAGACCTGGAATTCACTTAGGAAAAAAAAAAAGTGGAACTAGAGAATAGGCAATTTCAAATTGGTTCCCAGTATCTATCAATGTTTAAATTACCTTGACCTTCCAAAGCTTTAGTCTTGGAATCTACAATGCAAATTCCTTGTTTTAGTGTGAATAGGAAGAATAAGGCCTACTTATAACTTATATGGAATAAAACCTCCATTTATATGGTACTTTCCAATTGAGATAATTTCCTCTGAACCATCACAGTAGGTAGATAGTCCAAATATTTTTATTTTCCTTTTACAGATGAGGATATTGGGGTTCTAAGAATTCAGTGACTTGCCCCCAATGTAATTCTGAGACTCAAGATTTGCTCTACTTTACTGCATTTTCATATAAGAGTCTAAAGTTGAAGGACTCCAAGGAAATCAAGTAGCAAATACAAGTCACCGAACTTCACTAATTTAAAAATCAGTACCAATGGAAGTATCATCATACATCTTTATCTGTAAGGGTCCTTAGCAATCATCTAATTTAATTTCTTCATTTAAGGAAACTGAGGTAAAGGAATTTTAAATGGGACTAAGTGTCAGAGTCATGATTGGGACTCTGGAACCTCTGATTCCAAATCCAGAGCTTCTCCCACTAAAACAACAATTGGGAAAAGATCAATATCCTACTATAGGCAGTGTGACCTGAATGAGCTCTCATTAATTTCCAGGTCATTTCCTTGATTGACAATCCATTTATGTTCAGTAATATCCATTAATTACATGACCGGATGGAGCCCAGTGCCAAAACAAATCTCTTTTGGACAGGAAAAAAAATTGGATGGCTTTTCCCCTCAGTAATACAGATATTGCCAAAGTCTTAATTCATTATTAGCCCTGAAGTCAGAAGATGCAGGTTCCAATTCTTTGTTTGATGCTTACTAGCTCTGTGATTTTGAAAAAAAAATCATTTGACCATCATGGATCTCAGTTTCTGCATCTATAAAATGGGATAACTGAACTAGATGACTTCTGAGTTCCCTCCCAGATGCAAGTCAATGAGTCTAATGAATTTTCTTTCATAAGAGTCTCACATGTAGTACTTTCTTGCCTATCCATAACACTAGGATAAGCTTCATTTTTATAAGCCTTGTGCTGAAATAGAATATGGTTTCAGCTTTGTTTGGGAAACTTTGATCTCATTCTGCTCTTTGAAAATCTCTGAGCTACAACCCTTTATTTATTATGTTTATTTGTTAGGGTGATTATAGAAAGTAATTATTAGAACCAAAAAAGGAAAATAAAAACAAAATTTTAAAATGACCATTCGTACTACAAATCTTATGCTGTAAATTTTTTTTGGGGGGGGTTTCTAGGATCTGTTATTCCCTCATTTAAAATGTAGTGTCCTTCTATAAAAAATGATGAACAAACTGATTATAGAAAGACCTGGAAAGATATACATGAACTGATCCTGAGTGAAACAAACAGAAACTGGAATACATTATACACAATAACAGCAAGAATGTGCGATGATCAACTATGAAAGGTTTGGTTCTTCTCAGTGATTCAGTGATTCAAAGCAATCCCAAGAAATTTGGGAGAGAAAATGGTTTCTGCATCCAGAAAAAGACCAAAGGAGGCTGAATGTAAATCAACATATGCTATGTTCACTTCTTTTTTTCTTTTTTCTTTTTTTTAATCTCTCCCATGATTTTTCTTTTGCTCTGATTTTTATCTCCCAACTTAATTCATAAAGCAATGTGTGTTAAAAATAAACTTACTACAATAAAAATAAAACTTTAGATTAAAACCAAATAAATAAACTAACAAATAAATAAATTGTAGTGTCTGAGCCACTCTGAATGTCTTGCATTTATAGAAACTCATAACAAATGCAATCACTTTCATTCTATAGAGTGAAAACCAATTGGTTTAAAGAAGAGTTGATCTTTACTCCTCTCTAGGTTTGAAGAAAAATCATCTCACAATTTAAAAATGAACAAAGATGTTCAAATATAACTCTTCATTATAATTATTGCAAATGAAATATAAATAGAAACTCAAATTTTATGTCTAAATGCCTTGTATTCACACAACTCTAGTAAAATCCTTAGATAAAGTGCCTTTGTATTCTCTAGTTAGATTTTAGCTCCTATTTATTTAACAATATATTACATCTTTCTTATTAAAAAGTTAATAAAAGAGTAGAATCTGTCTATAATAATGATAGCTGACATTTATGTAGTACCAACTGTTTTCCATATGCTAGATTAGGTGCTTTACAATTATCTCATTTAATCCTCACAACAACCTTAGGACATAAATGCTGTTATTTTGTGCCTTACTTTACAGTTGAGGAAACTGAGGGAAAGACAGGTTAAGTAATTTACAGTATATAGTATTATAACTAGTAAGTATAGCTGTGTTTGAACTCAAATCTTCCTGACTTCAGGCCCAGCAGTCTCTGCAATATGGTGCCACCTAGTAGTCTATATGAATTTTGTCTCTCAACTCCATCCTTATAAGGGACTCCTTCAAGATGTAATGGATAACATTAATCCTGGGGTTAATCCTTCAAGATGTAATGGATAAGATCATACCCTAATATAGGAAATTCTAAAAAGAAACTCTCTACAAACGCATGTCTATAAATATGTTACTTACAGTCTTTCTACTGGGTACAGCCATTTGCATTTCATAGAATCATGGAACCTTAAAATTTGAAGAGATCTCAGTAGACAGATCCCACCTGTAAAATGAATTCTTTTCACAATGTCTATAACTGGGAAGCTCAGGCACCTCTGCACAACTACAGGGACAGGTACCTCTCTACTTCCTGAGGCAACTCATTTCAGGATTTATTGCAATATATTATTTTCCATTCCAAGATCTATTTATTTCAATGTATCTCTAATGTCTCATTTATAACCAATGACTCTTTAACTTCCAAATATAATCTAAGAGGCCCTTATTTGTCTTCTTGGATAATCACTTATCTCATGATTACATGAAAAATAAAACTATGATTAAAAACCTTGTGGACAAATGTTTTTAAAATTAAAAATTGTCTGTAAATAAAGTTACTCTAAGGTAGCATCCATTATTTAACATGTTGTCCACAAGTCATATGTATATGATAGCAATTTATTCCAGTAATGCTGATAAATCATGGATAATCCCAAGAGGCAAAGCTATGTATGAGTTATCTCAGCAATAATCCCTTCAGAATTGTTTGTTACTGGTAGTTAACAATCAGTTTGATGGTTAATAGCCTGCTGGGAATCAATAATGTCTTAATAAATCCAATATTTCCCTCAAAATGGTCACTGCCATTGTAGACCATGATTTATATTATTTATAGCAAGACTGGCCTGGGGGAGAGGAAGAGCAGTCAAATGTTTTTAAATGGTTATGTTAAAGCATAAAGTTGGTTTTGCCTTTCTTAAACATTTACCAAATATTTCTATTATTTTCTATAATTTGACAGCTGCTCTGTTGATATATATATATATATATATGTATGACATGATATATATGACATTTTTATTCCCATTACAAATAGAAATATAAACAAATTTTATATATTGCTGTATAGTCATTTTTCAGTTACTCTAGAGCTCAAGTGACTAATAATTATTGAATCTATATTTTAAACTGTTTCTTAAAGCTTATTTCCCCTCAATTTCTCTTTTTCTAATTGCCTTGAAATTCTGGAAGAAAATAGTAATTAAAAAAAACTGTCTAGGACACTTTATATTGTACCTTATCTAGAGGCAGAAGAATGGATTACATGATTTCCTGGGTTTCCTGTCACTCCTAAGTTTCTTAAAAAAATTAAAAGGAAATCAAAATAAAGAATAAAACAGAAGTAGATCCTTCTTTAACAACTTAATTTTCCTCAGAAACTATTTCTGAGTGAAAGAATGAAAAGAAAAAGGGTAAGAGGGCAAGTGAGGCTAGTTAGCATGTGTTAGGAGAATGCTGAGAAATCTATACATTATATTTTTTATGCAAATTAACACAGGGAAACATTAGCACAGATAATACATATCAACAGATAAAATGCCTGGAGAGGTTACTTGTCACTGTAACAACCAAGAGACCTTCTGAGGCAGTATGAGCTCAATTTATGAAGGATAGAAGAAATGCAAAAGCAGGTTTCAGAGAGATAGTCTAAGAAAGAATTCTCTAAAATAGTTTTCTTTTTTTCTTTCTTCCCCTTTCCCCCTTTCCTTCCCCTCCTCTCTCTTATTCCTTCCCTCTCTTCCCATTTCTGTGAGTGGAGGGGGGAGAGTGGCCAAAGCAGAAATGAATGCTATTTATATTCAATTAATCAGGACCCAAAAAAACACCAAATGGGGCTTGGCCTAAGACCTCTTGGTAGCCAATGAGAATCATATTGGTTTCGGTTTAAGACTTGGTCCCTAAGAAAGAAATTGCTATCTAGCCTTAATCACTAAATGGGCAGCTTTGGTCAAACTGAGACCTGTTGAAGACTTAACTTAAAATGGCCAAGGTCTCCCATTGCATCTAAGGCCAGCTCCAGTAGAACTGATCTATATCTGGCTACTGGATACAGATGGCTCTGCAGGAAAAGTGAGACAAGTGACTTTTGCAGCCCTCCTTCACTCAAATCCAAGTCACTTACATGTCATGGCATCCCCTTCTTGACATCATGGTCCTCTTTGAGAACACCAAACAAATGACAATCTACTGTACCACATTGCCTCAGCATTGATATTTTGGAAATTTACTGCAGATTAACAAACTGGGTTTAGCATTGAGTAACAGGAAAAAAAGGGCTGAATTGCCTTCCTTCTTCCCTTCTTCCCTTCCTCCCTTCCTCCCTTTCTCCCTTCCTTCCTCCTCCTTCCCTCCCTCCTTCCTTTCCTTCCTTTCCTTCTTTTCCTTCCTTCCCTTCCCTTCCTTTTTTTCCTTCCTTCCTCCCTCTCTCTCTCCCTTCCTCTCTCCCTCCCTCCCTCCCTCCCTCCCTTCCTTCCTCCCTCCCTCCCTTCCTTCCTCCTTCCCTCCCTTCCTTCCTTCCTTCTTTCCTTCCTTCTTTCCTTCTTTCCTTCCTTCCTTCCTTCTTTCCTTCCATGAAGAAATGACAAAGATTGGTGATAAGATGAAGTTATTGGGGATAGATTAACTATACATTCAGGGAATTCAACAATTGATCCAGCTTCCTCCTTTCCTTACTTACATGCTGCTGCTAGTTTGGCTAAGAGGAAAAAAAAACAACTATTTCAAGATGAAGTGAGAAAACTAGTAGAGAAAATCTGCTCAAGGAAAAGTTATAATTATAATGGAGTAGTATATCAAGAGTGGCCTTGGGGGAAAAAAAGAGTGGCCCTGGAATATAAAGATAAAGCCTGAACATATCTTATTGTGAATTTATTTAGACAGAATGGATTCTGATTGTTATAAGACATTCACAAAACAAAGATGGTAGAAACTCATTATTACAAAGATCCATTGAAATATTTCTCTGAATATGGCATTACATACAGAAGTCTCATTACATATGTTTACCCTGAAATGTTAGTAATCCCATTCCATGATACCATATTAAAAAAAAAAAAGAATTGGGCTATATACTCTCAAGAGACATTTAAGCATCAGGTGATGTGTCTCTTCCTATAGTGATATTCAAGGTCATTTTAGATACAGACTACATATAACTGTATGGAGTACTTTCTAAAGAGAAGTATTTTGGTCAGCATAAAAGAGTCAAGGAATCCAAGATCTAAAGGGCCAGGTCAGAAATTACTTTTGTTAATTACTTAATGTATTTGGATACAATAAGAGACATTCCATCAAAACCATTTGGTACTGGCTAAGAAATAGAGTAGTCGATCAGTGGAATAGGATAAGATCATAGGACAAACCAGGCAATAACTATAGCAGTCTAGTGTTTGATAAACCCCCAAACCCCAGCTTTTGGGATAAATATTCACTATTTGACAAAAACTGCTGGGAAAATTGGAAACTAGTATGGAAGAAACTAGGCATTAACTCACACCTAACACCACATACCAAGATAAGATCTAAATGGGTTCATGATTTAGATTTAGATATAAAGAGTGATATTATAAACAAATTAGAGGAACATAGTATAGTTTACCTCTCAGACCCGTGGAGAAGGAATAAATTTATGTCCAAAGAAGAACTGGAACTCTTAATTGAATACCAGATAGATAATTTTGACTATATTAAGCTAAAAAGTTTTTGTACAAACAAAACTAATGCAGACAAGATTAGGAAGGAAGCAATAAATTGAGAAATCATCTTTATTTACATTTAAGGTTCTGATAAAGGCCTCATTTCTAAAATATTTAGAGAATTGTCTCATATTTATAAGAATTCAAGCCACTCTCCAATCGTTAAATGGTCAAAGGATATGAACAGACCATTTTCAGATGATGAAATTGAAACTATTTCTAGTCATATGAAAAAGTGCTCCAAATCATTATTGATCAGAGAAATGCAAATTAAGATAACTCTGAGATACCACTACACTCCTCTCAGATTGGCTAAGATGACAGGAAAAGATAATGAAGAATGTTGGAAGGGATGTGGGAAAACTGGGACACTGATTCATTGTTGGTGGAACTGTGAACAGATCCAACCATTCTGGAAAGCAATTTGGAACTATGCTCAAATAGTTATCGAATTGTGTATACCCTTTGACCCAGCAGTGTTTCTACTGGGCCTATATCCCAAAGAAATCTTAAAGGAAGGAAAGGGACCCACATGTGCAAAAATGCTTGTGGCAGCCCTTTTTGTAGTAGCTAGAAACTGGAAATTGAATGGATGCCCATCAATTGGAGAATGGCTGAATAAATTATGGTATATGAATGTTATGGAATATTATTGTTCGATAAGAAATGACCAGCAGGATGATTTCAGAGAGGCCTGGAGAGACTTGCATGAACTGATGCTGAGCAAAATGAGCAGAACCAGAAGATCATTATACACAGCAACAACAAGACTATATGATGATCAATTCTGATGGACATGGCTCTCTTCAACAATGAGATGTTTCAAACCAGTTCCAATTGTTCAGTGAAGGAAGCCATATACACCCAGAGAGAGGAATATGATATGTGGACTACAACATAACATTTTCATGCTCTCTATTGATGTTTGCTTGCATTATGTTTTCCTTCTCAGGTTTTTTTTTCTTGTAGATCCGAGTTTTCTTGTACAGCAAGATAACTGTATAAATATGTATACACATATTCAATCTGTTAAATATTTTAACATAATTAACATGTATTAAATTTCCTGCCATTTACAGGAGGGGCTGGGAAAAAATTTGTAGGTAGGGAAAAATGTGTAACAGAAAGCTTTGCAAGGGTCAATGTTGAAAAATTACCTATGCATATGTTTTGCAAATCAAAAGCTTCAATTAAAAAAACATTAGGAGACATTCATTACTTTGAATCATGAAACATGATTCCTTTCTATTAATTGACCTTCAGTTATGATAGCACACTTATTTCTTAAACACATATAGAGATCTGAGTTGCATGATGGGATAGAATGGACTTATCTACTAAAATATACCAAAAACATCCATTATCTTTAGTAGTTGAGTATAAAGGACAGCCAACATAAGGATAGCATTTCTTGCTATTTCTAAAAAATCCTAAATACTTTTCAGGGACAGAAATCTAAATGACAGCATTCAAGATTTAAACATTAAGAATGAACTGGAATCTATTTACAAAGCTAAAGGAAAAAATAAGTATTACAATGATAGCTATTTTTGTAACTTAAAATCATTTTTTGGTATTTTTAAAAATAGAATTTGTGATTTCATTGGTACAAAGAAGTATCAGTAAGAAAACTTGCTCTACCAATGAATATCAGACACCTGCTCTAATATTTATAGTCTTAGTTCCTGAAGTTAAGTAAGTTTCCCAGAGTCACAAAGTCTATGGTAGGACTTGAATTCTTCATCTTTCCTAATTCCAGAGAGAATCCTTTGTCTACTATACAAGACTGTCTTTCACATTGGTAAACAAATGATCTTCTGGATCTAGAATAGATGCTATATGTCTGACCGGGAAAAGAGCTGGTACACTCTGTCTTGATCAGTCCCATTCAGTTCCAGGCTCATATTCATAAGGCATTTTTATTTCCAGATGGGAAGACAGGAGAAAAGCTGCCTTGTAGAATCCTTTTCCTGCATAGCAGAATCACTGATGAGACCAGTGAAGCTCAACTTATCTTCGACTTATCTTCCAAGATTGGTCCCCAGAGTAACCTTCTTATTTTGAAGGAGTTGGAAGAAGACACAAAACTGAAAGTAAACACTATTGATACTACTAGTGCAGAGTTAACATTTGTCTTTACAGGTATGTAAATAGTTCATCAATCTGCACTGTTCTCTGTTAACTTCTCAATAATTAGCACTTAAAAGTGGGAAAAGTTGACTGAGCTGTGATCTCGATAGCAAAAGAGGGATGAGAGCTCACATCTATCATTGTGTGTATATACAATATACATCATATACACATATATACGTGTGAACATACACACACACATATTTCTCAGGTCTTTTCTAAACATAGAAAGCCTTTCCTTTATTATTACCCCATTAGCTATCATCCTGTGAATCTCCTTTCCATTCAATGTCAAACACAAAGTAAATATACTCACTGTATTTACTTTCTTACAATTCACTCCATCTTCATTTGTAATTTGGTTTCCATTCCTCCCATTCTATTAAAACTATTATCTACATATTTTAAATGCCCCTTTCTCAGTCCTCACCCAACTCGATCTTTTTGTGGTATGACATTGCTATTCATCTCTCCTTGAAACTCTCTCTTTCTTTGGCTTCCATGATATTCTCCTGGTTCTTTCTTTCCTTTCTGACTCTCTTTTGCTGCTTTCTTCTTCTTCCTTCTGACCCTTGAATATAAATGTTCTCTAGGGGTCTATCTTCATCTGTTCATCTCTTCTTTATATAGACTCTCTGGCTGGGCAATCTCATTTATCCCCCTATTTTATTATTGCCTTTTTTTGCAGATTACTCCAAAGTCTATACAATCAGCCACAATATTCCCACTGACTTCTAGTCCTGCTTTTCCAATCACTTACTGTTCATATCTGTATACATGTAGCACTGGAATCTCAAATTCAACTCATCCACAACAAATCTCATCTGTCCTCAAGAACTTTTCTGTCTCTCCCCAGGTTTAGAGCTTCATTGTTTCTAATATGTATTTTAGTTTTCTTTTCTTTGTATCCCTAGCATTTGGCACAATTCTGATATATATATGGCATTTGGTAAAGGCTAACTGACTGATTAGTTGAACTCCCTGCTTCCATTCTTCCTCCTGTCCAATTCATTTCATATTTACCTGACAAAATAATATTTCTAAGCACAGGCCTGCCCATGTCATTTTCCTATTCAGAAATCTATTGCAGCTCCTTACTGCCTCTAGGATAAAATATGGACTATTCAGCTTGGTACTTAAGGATCTTTGTAATCTGACTCCAGCATACCTTTAAAGTCTTATTTCATACTGTTCCCTTTCACCAATTCTATTTTTCAGCCAAACTGGCATAAATTTTAGCTTTCCCTGATTTTTCCTACTCTTTGTTTTGTGCATTCTTCTAAAGCCATTCCTTAGGTGTAGAAAGTAACCCATCTATGTTCTCACTTAAAAGAATCTTTTTCTTTAAAAAACAATCAGTTCAGGCATCACTTCCTCTATAGCACTGCCCTATCACTTCACAGATATGATTTCCCCTTTTGTCCTTTTCATAGTTCAATTTCTGACATTTTTTCCTATATTTTTGTCTTATCCCTCCTTGTAAATACGCTAAGTGCAGTGATAATTTTATCTTTCATCTTAGTAATACTCAGACCTATACCAATGCCTCTGACATGGTAATATTGAGTAATAAGTACTTGCTGAATTGAATTGGAGTTATATATCTCTATATGCATATAGATAGATATAACTATATATGTGCAAAGTTCTTTTTTCATGTTCTCAAATCTGTTAAAAGTGGGCAATTGGTTTAAAATGTTAAAAATAAATATGTAAACAGTAAGCTGAGAAAATGAGCAAAAGATGCAAAATTTCAAAAAGTAGAATTCTTTGAAAGAATATAGTAGCCAGATAAGAAACAAAGTAGCAGGAGATGAATGTATAATTCACAAACCCTTCAATGAAGTAGATCAATACCTAGATTCACAAGAAATATTATTTGTGATTACATAGAAACTTGTGACTTATTTATAAAGTTCTTTCCTCAAAACAACTTTGTGAAGTACATTTTTCTGTTTTAGAAATGAGGGAACTCTCCAGCCCTGAAATCAGGAGGACCTAAGTTAAAATCTGGTCTCAGACATTTAACACCACTTCCTAACTATGTGACCCTGGGCAAGTCACTTAACCCCAATTGCCTCAGAAAGAAAAAAAAAAGAAAAAAGAAAAAAAAAGAAGAAGAAAAAAGAAATGAGGGAACTGAGACTCTGAAAGATTTAGTGACTGCATAAGGTCATATAGCTAATATATAGCAGAGTTCGGACTTGAATCCAATTCTTTCGTCATCAGATCCATTGTTGTTCTATTTTACCATGATTCTATGAGTAACAGGGCACTGCAATGATATCTCTGCATCCAATTACTTCTAATTTCTTGCTAGCTTTTGTAGTAGACTTATACTCTAGGTCATCCAACTAGTTTTAAGATCTAAAAACTCTAATTGTGTTTTTAATTTTAAAAACTGTATAAACTATGTTTGAAAATTTATCAATAAATATTTCAGACTACTTATTGATTATGTTTTGCAATATCCAAAAATCTGTTTGTCTTAAGAAATTCCAAATTGCCTTGCAAGATCCCTTTTACCTTTTACCATATTGGCCTTTTATACTATATTAATTTTACTGCTGTAGAAGGACAATTATAATTCATTACTCCCTCTGAAACCCTATGTACACAGACTTCTGAAAGGCACAATGCAGAAGTTCACCCAGGAAGAGTTTGATTGAGCCAATAAGCTCATCTCACCACTTGCCTGGGTACACCAACTAACACTACTCTTGCAGGGATCTTTAGGTCATATGCTTCCAATCAGAAAGTACATGATATATGTACTTCCACAATGTTGCTCTGCAAACATTTTTCTCTTCCTTTACACTGTTGGTTCACTGGGCTGCTGGAGCAAAACCAAACTTTAGAATTACTTTCTTCATTTGTTTTAATTGTCCCCTTACTATTTAAATTGGTTAAAAGTCTCTTAAAAACTATCCCTTATGTAATATAATCTATATCCCAATTTCACAACAATGTACAGGCTGACACTGACACCCCTGGAATGCACTTACCTCTGCCTTACAGAATCTCTAGATACATTTATAACTCAGCTCATATGTTGCTTCCTACAGATATTTCTTGATACAGCCATTAATATTCCCTCCATTTAGTTACATTTACATAGAATGACACACATACACACACATACACACACAAATAAAACAAGTCCTGCTCTAAAGGAGTCTATATTCCATGAGAGGAATAATTATACACACATATAATATACAATATTGTATATATATATCATATATATTGCACATATATATAACATAACAACAGAAAATATTAATATAATCAATATATTAAGATAATTACATATATAATTATATAGCATGATATAATAAATTAACATAAATAACACACGATAATATATGTAAGTTTTATATTATACAAAATATATAAAGTTGAAAATAAGAACACAGATATATATATATATATATATATATATATATGTATATATATGTATATATATATGTATATACATTTTTCCTTTCCCTAATAGAACGTAGACTCTTTTAGGGGAGGGACTGTTTTGTGGTTTTGTTGTTGTTTTTTGCCTTTGTATTCCTAGGGCTTTTTGCAATGCCTGGTATATAGAAGAATAAATGCTTTGAAAATCATTGATGCACTGTTTAAGACTACATTCCCTCTCACAGCTAAAAATTCTCTGCATATTCAGTAATTCCAATTGCTGGAATCTGGTCTCTGCCTTAGTTCCTTGAGGGAATAGATGATACAAGCTGTATATTGAATCCAAATGGATGCCACAGAGAGGGATCTTTGACATAACTAACTTATGAATATGGTTTATAATCAAGTGACAGAATACACATTAACAATGGGACTTCAAACTTCTTTAGAAACCTTAGTGTAACTCAACAATAATAGTGTCCCCAAGGGCTTAATATCAGAGGTCTTAAAGAGAACTAGTTTCTTGTTTTCTTTTCATCATAGCTGTATAATTTGAATGTCTCTCTTTTATATATCAATTGTATCTCAACAATATCTCTCATATACACTCTATTCTTTCTAGTTCTACTACTATTATTCCAGTTCATTTCAGGTATTCATCATATTTTGGCTAGAGTAATAGACTCATAACTTGTATATTTGCCTCCAGTTTCTTTTTCCAATCCATTCTTCATTAAATTAAAAAAAAATTTTCATCATTTGAAAAAATGCTTTTTTTTAAAGCACAGACCAAGTCTGATTATATAATCTTTCTGCTCAAAAAGCTCCAGGATTTCTTTTGTTTACAGGATAAAATAAACTTCTTAGCTTGAAAATTTTTTCTTTAACGTTCAGCTCAAGTTTCTCCTTTTATATTTAATCTTGTTTAATTTCTTCAGCTAGAAGCAATCTCCCCCTCTTCAAACTTCACATGTCATTTAGTGAATGCCTTGGCTTTGAAGTAGTTGGTTCTATTGATTGACTATTAAGGGAAAGCACACTAGTGGGGACACATGAAATATAAGTTTGGGGAATATAGAAACACTCTTTCCCTACAACTTGAGAGTTAACAGTGTCAGTTATCTTTTTGGGTTGAGAGGGAAATTAAAAATGCCAGTGTGAGTATCTTTGAGGTGGTGTTATACTTCTTTATAGTAACCTTATGGAGGAGGTAATATAAGTAATATTATCCCCATTTACAGTAGAAGAAATAAGATTTCCAAATGTTATATGTCTTTTGTGACCAATCAACTAGTGTTAAAGTTATGATTCAAAATCATGTCTCCTAAATCTAGTTTTAGTGTACTGCATTTATCTCACTCTACTAGATTAGATGGTTCTTTTGGGCAAACATTTTTCATCTTCATATCTGGAGTGTGCAGCAGAGATGTTTTAGAGTGTGCAGCAGAGATGTTTTAATGATTTCTGCTTTAGCATTCATTAGGAGAGGGGGCAGCTAGGTGGTGCAGTGGATAGAGCACCAGTCCTGAAATCAGGAAGACCTGAGTTCAAATCTGGTCTCAGATAGTTAACACTTCCTACCTGTGTGACCCTGGGCAAGTCACTTAACCCCAGTTGCCTCAGCAAAAAGAAAATTCTATACATCTTCATATTTATACATCTTATTCTTAATCCAAAAGTTTAAATTTTTAAACACATGAAAAATTAAATATTTTTAGAAATTTTTCTCTACCTTTTTTGTCAGATTGCAAATTGAGCTTTGCTCTCTTTTGTCCTTATCCAGAAAGAACTTAGAATTCACATAAAAATGTGTGATGACACAAAAAGAACACAATTTCTTTTTTGCAGCACTTCTGAAATTGCAGGGGGGAAAAATCCATATGTCTCCCTCTGTGGGGATAGTTCTTTGTTAGCCCTACACATCTATCTAGCTATGCTCTCCTTCAAGGGTAAATTTAGGGTTCATACATACTGGGAGCAGTATCAAAGAATCTATGAACTTGGATGGGGAAAATGCATTTTTATTTCAATATAATGAATTTCTTTTAAAATTTATATATTTTATTTAATCCATTTAAAAATGTTATTCTGAGAACTTCTTGGCTTTTATCAGAGTGCTAAAAGGTTCTATTACCACAAAAAGGATTAAGAGCCCCTGTAATAAACCTTATATATGTTTCAATACTGCTCTCATCCCAAATTTTGACCTGGCTTATTAACCCCAGTTAATGGTCTAGATTCTTATCTTCCTTCATCTAGTTTATGGCCAAAAAAACCTCACATTAATCTTGTTTCAGGCTAGAATCTTGTCAATGTGTTGTCCTAAGTCCCTATTTTCTTACCACTTTAATAAATGATTACAGATCTGCCTGAGTTTTAGCAATCAACTGAATTCAGTTGTTGTCTTTTTATATAAAACTAGGCTACATCTATGGCCCTTGTATGTTGATTATGGCTCATATGTATGGATGTAGTTCTTTCTTTAGAGAGCTTAACATTATCTACGACTTTCTTGACTATGATACAGAAATGGTTCCTAAAAAAGCCAAGTATTATATATTGCATTATGGTCCAAGGTTATGTTATATTTTAAGCAATAAATGTAATTTATTTATATATAAAACAACAACACAACAACAATAGCATGTAATACACAAGTGTTTGAAATGTTTGGAAAATTTAATTTGTTAATGGAAATAGTTTGTCATCTATTTTTTCAACCATAAATTAACTATTAGGGAATTTCAAATATTCTATGATGATGAAAAAAAACATCCTTAGCTTTTAGTCAGTCTTGCATTGGTTAGAATATCAACATGTACTATGTCCAAATTGCTGCCCAGAAAACAAGATGAATGTTGAAAAATAAGACATTAGAATATGAAATACTGAAGATACTTCTGATTAGCAAATCCTTTCCAAATAAGCTCTCTTCTTTTTCCTTATGGTCCTAAGGTACCACCTTTGGAATCAGAGAGGGATTAATTTGGACAAAAACTTAATAATCCTGCCCTTGAAGACACTATTTTTAGTTCTTAACACAGTCCAGAGATATATGGCTTTCCTATCTAATCTCTGCTGAATGACATTTGGAAGCATATTTCTATCATCACAAAAGGGGCACAGTTTTCAAAGTTATGCAGTCATTTAACATGAATAATGTTTTATTATTTCCCTAACTATAAGGGAAAACAAACCAAAAGGCAACCAATCCCACAGTAAGAGGATTGTCAATGTTTTTTGTAAATTTTAATAATAAATAAGCCTTTAATAGAAAATAGCAATTTGTTTACAATATATTATATACTTTATCACAGAACAGAAAATGTGCTTTGAAACTCATAGCAAAACAAATATAAGTTTAACTTTTAAATATAAACATAATATAAAAATTAAATGAGTGTTCATTTCCTGTAAAATAACTTTAGTGGAAGTGACAGTAGATTTTGAAATTGTCATAAGGACATATATACTATGTTACCTAGTACTGATTCACAAGCATGTAAATAAACCAGGAAGGAAAATTTTTGTTTATGAGTTGTTCATTGTTTAATAAGTCTAACTTTGCTTATAAGTCCATTAAAATCTCATGTTCAACTGTTCATTTAAAACGATAAATTTTGGCTTATCATGGCATCACCAGGCACATCCACAAACAATCACTAAGACACTATCCATTTCTAAACTAAAATATCACAAATCAGTTCTTTTGAAACCCATACTAGACTTTTCACATATTAAATTTAAAGAGAACAGAGTATGGCCTATACTTCATATTAACTACTTAAGATTTAATTATCTGTTAGGCTCTAGTTATTTTAAAATTAAAAGTTAATATATATTATCAGATTACACTTTAAAATATTAATTTTATAAACCATTTCCTTAACTAGAGCTATTGTTTTATTGTATGATGGTTTAAAATGAATACATAAAAATAATTAAAAATTAATGATCCTATTACATCCTCAGTAGTCTGGGCAGGAAAAGACACACACAACACACACCTCTTTTTGCATTAATAATAATAATAATAATAAAAGAACCTAAAAACCCTATTAGATAGTTTCACATGTAATTGTTTTTTACTGAGGGAATTGTAATGATCACTAACAGATTCTCTTGCTATTACTTCCTTTCTACTCACAGTACTCTGCAATTATGAGATGAATTGTGGAATAATTCAGTTTATTCATAAAATTCTTTTTAATTTGAGATATAAAGATTTATCAATCTGAGCATTTATTATAATCTTAGCTCAGCTATAGTTTTGTTGAGTCACCTTTGTTTCTCTGTCTCAGGTACCTCACCTTTGAATTAGAGGTCTACACATGGCTGCTATGTAAAGCAATAATGATAAAGTCAATCATATACACAGCAGACTAATATTTTAGAAAAGAATTTAGTAATACATGAGATAATTTTTTTTAAAAATATGAGGTCCTGTACTATCTCATAAAACATATTACGGTATCATAGATATTAGTACATCATAACTTAAAGACAATGTTTCTATATTAAAATTTACTACATATGGAAGCTTGGGCAAACTACTCTTATAGGGCCTCCATTTTCTCATCTGTAAAATGAACTAGATGACTTCTCGGGTCCCTTTGAACTCTAAATCTTATTAATTCTTATAGTGGACTACTACTGGACCATATTCAATAATTTCACAACCATCTCCCCCAAACATCCTCATAAATATTCCAGGGAAGAAATAACATGAAGATATGGGCTAAAAAATTCAGGGCAGTTTGTAATCATGAAGTTAGGCTACAAGGTTTTTAGCAAATTTTAAGGCAATGCTAAGGATATAATAACATAGGAATGGAAGCCAGAAGATCCTAAATCTGTCTCTGATTGACTAAAGAGTATAAAATAATGCATATTTACAGATTTCAAAATAACAGAACTATGGAGACAGCCCTTGGAATGCAAAAGAATGAGAGTTAAGATGAATACTTTTCACAGCAGGTAACCAACTTTGTAATTCCATATCATAATGGGTTTTATGAAATAGATTCAAGTAATACAACAGAATTCAAAAATTATGAATCCATAGTAGGCTATGAGGAAATTATGATGTTCAGGAAATCTCTAATCTTTTGATGCTAAGGAAAGTAGTTACTAGGCTTGCCTCTTAAATCTCTATGCTCCATGATCAGAAACAAAATTTATACTTAGATTTTTTACTGCTCTGATGTCTAAGACTTCTGGTTTTTTTTTCATATATTTTTATATCTTTGTGTCCTTGAATAAGCTATTTAAAATTTCTGTGCTTAAACTCCCCCCAAATCAGTAGTCACCTCAACACTTTTATTTTTTTTTAATTCCTAGTTTAATATTACTGTTTTCATTAAATAAAGTTGTTATTTAGCAACAGGGGTTTCCATTCCTAAGGGGAAATTATTTTTTATTTACTTAGTGAGATCTTTTTTTGAGAGTTATGTGCAATCCTATAGTTGCACAAGGATTTTGCCATTTTGAGGAACAGAAAGGAAAAAAAAAAGCACATTTATAGGAATATGTATTTGGGAACTTCTGTATATTCTCTCTTCTCTCTCCAATTTCAAACAGATGCCACCCCCAACTGGACATACATACACAATCTGTAATAAGAACTCACCACTACTAGAAGCATCATTCAGATTTAGCAGTCCTCCTCCTAACCCTCTGTAACTATGGTAACTGTAGGTCCCGTTTCCATTGATATACAACACCTCCTGTGTGCTAGAAACAGCTGATGTTGAATAAGTGACCTGGGCCGCCTCTTGTTTATATTGTTTGTCAGCTGAAGCAGACTCGTCCTGAAAAGACAATGTTTCATTATAGGGTGTCAAATCATTGTTATATTTTACTTGGAACAGGACTTTTCTTACTGTTATCTAAGTTTCTGCAAGTGCTGCTATTGGGAAGGAATAAAAGGGAGGGATATTCAACCTAAATACTTGTTTTTGAATGGCCTCTTGTCAAGGAGTTCAACAAGGTAGAAGATCCACCGGAAATGGTGACACAACACTTTATATTCTTTCCAAACAAAATTAAAATAACAATAAAAAAGACAAAAAAGAACAGTTCTTCCAAATCATCTCTAGAAATCTTTTTTTAATTGTTGCATTAGTACTTGGAGAATTGGCTACAAATCTTTTTGCCCCAGAGACCCTGTTAAGTCACAGAGAAATGAGATGGAAAAATTGGCAATAAACTTGACATCTTTTCAGATTGAGAAACTGAGACTGAGCAAATTTTCTGCATTGACATGGAAATGCAAAAGGATCTAATCTATAGGGCATATCTGACTTTATTTGACTTCTGCATGTGGTAGCTTTTTTTGCTTCTAACTTGTTTTATGACTGCAGAGACAATATAAAACAAATCACTGGTGAATTCTGATGAGCTTTTTTAGTCATAATCTGAAGAATTTTGCAGCCCATTAACTTTATGGTACATGTTTAACGGAACAAGCAACTTTAAAACTCTTTTTTGTGGCCCCAAATGCTTAGAGAGTAAACATGAAAAAAATAGAGCTTTGTGAATGCAGTGATACTGTCCTTTTGGGAATGACCCCCAATCTTTCACAGGACAAAAGTAGATTAATAGTATGCTGTACTATAGAATTTTATTGTACTACACCTTGATTCTGACCTGTGAAAGACAAATCATTTTCAGCTATTTAACATTTCTGGCCTTAAATTCCCCCAAATCAGGAATCACCTCGACACGTTTTAAAAATTTCTATTTTAATATTATTGTTTTCATAAAAATATTTGTTATTTAGCATCAGGGATTTCCACTCTTGGAGGGGAATCTTTTTTATTTGGTGAGGTACCTAATTGGAAACCAGGATTTATGATTAAAGTAGGACACATTTTTAGGGTACCAAAATGAGATTCTGTAATTAAAAAGGGAAATAGATCAAAGGCAGATAAACCACAAAAATGTTCAACTGATGGATCCAATTCTTGACCTTTAAGTTTCATAAAAATGAATTCTTTTCTTAGGGATCTTAGCCTGGAAGTCAAAAGGATGGTCAGTTATTAGATTTCAAGGAGTCTATGAATTTGGATAGGAAAAGAATTATATCCTTATTGTCACTAATTTCTAACTGAAATTTAGCATTTTGTTCAATTGTTTTAAAAAGGGAGCCATAGAGCCATAGACTTTAGTAGATTGCCAATAAGGACCATGACCAAAAAAAAAAAAAAAAAAAAAAAGAAAAAAAAAGACGACTTTCAGGTTTGGGGCAACAACACTTTTAACTGATAATGGGAGTAGCTGTCTATGACCAAGGAATCCATGTATCACTTCTAACATTATTATTAGAGTAGCTGGTAGCACAGTGGATAGAATATTGTGACTAGAGTCAGGAAAATCTGGGTTAAAAATCTAGTTTTTAGACACTTCCTAGCTATGTGATTCTAGGCAAGTCAGTTACCCCTTGTTTGTCCCCAGTTGCCTCAATTATTAAATGAGCAAATAATAGTTCCTAAGGTTGTTGTAAGGATCAAATGAGATGTTTATAAAAAAGGGTTTAGCACAGTGCTTAGTGCAGAGTAAATGGTATAAAAATGTTTATTCTTTTCTCTTTCTTTTCCTCATCCGGTGTTGAGAATAGATCCTTAATGGAGGATTCAAACTCCATGATAGTTTCTGGTTCCAAAATAGTTCGCAGCTTACACATTTCTGTTGAGGTAGCCTTGAGATTTTCATTGTCTAAAGAAAGGATAGTGTGCCAGCCCTGGAATTAAGAGCTCTTTATTCAAGCCTTAGCTCTGATACTTAATACTCTGATACTGACATTTATTTTTCTAATCTTTAAGACTGGTCTTATCAAACAACTTATATCATAAAAGTATGGAGAAAGTGCTTTATAAGTGGAAAATTGATTAGGCTTGGGAATCAATATATGAGTTCATGTCTTGACTCTCCTTTGTGTGATGACCCCAAGTAAGTTAGTTGAACTCTGTGTTCCTGTTTCTTTAAAATGACAAGGCTAGACTCCATGGCCTTGAATATCTTTTCCAATCTACAATTCTTGATTCTTTGAATTTAATGAGGCAGATCAGAGGTTCTGTTTGCAAATATACATACATATATATATTCTATTAAAATAGATGAGATATTTAATCTACATTTCATTTCCTTGATGGGCTGTGCTCTTGTTAATGGTAGAGAGAATAGTACAATATGAGGAGCTTTCACCATTATGTTCCTGAGAGTCCTGAGTTCCTGGTTATTTTCTATGGAAAAAAGGCCTGAAGGGAGGATTCAGACTGAAAGCAATTCAATTTTAAAATCAGTGAAAACTGCTACAGCTGGCATGAATGGTACAAAAACAGCATCCACTGGCAGCTGTAGTCAACTTGATTATGAATGATAGCTTTACCTGCCATGATGGCAATAAACCTGGCCAACCAGATGGGCTGGTACCCCATATGTCACCTGCCACAGTAACTTAGTGTCAATTTCTACAATCAAACACTGGAAGAGAATATAGGCAAGATTTTGACAGGTCTCCCTCACTTTATGCTGCTCCTCTGTGAAGCTGTTCTGGACTATTTTCACCACAAAAGAGATATCCAGAGAGGACCAGCTCAGGTCATGTATAGTATTTCCACTTCCTATGTCACTATGGTTAAATAGCCAATTAGCCCTTGAAGACAAATATGAATAGGATGAATTTCAAAGCAATTCTAATGTCATTAAAGTCTGTTCATGAACCAACAGCTTGTTCTTTAGGGTTAACTTCCAGCTACATGATCTTTTAAAATAATGACCATTTATGATAGGTAGCCTTTTGTTTCTAATATTAGGAAACTAGCTACTGTCTGGAAATACACCAGAACCATTTCTTTTTGGTTGGGAAAAGAAAGCAAGTCATACTCACAGACTTTATTCACTGGAAGAGTGTCTTCCTAATGAGTTAAAATGTAGGCAGGATTTTCACCAGTATATATTCTCTTGAATTCTTAGAATTAATCTCTGTTATTAAGTTTGCTATTTTTTTCCCTGAGATTTGCCTCTGGCCTTTTATTATTAAGTATTGCTCCAAACACAACAGTAACAACACTGAACAGTCTGATAATTAATACCATTAATAACCAAAACAGGCCTTGTAGGCATTCATTTGTATTCAAACATAGATTTGCATTATTGATGTTACTGGAAGCTGTTAAAGTCCACTATATGTTCCATTATACACCATATGAAAATTCTAACAAAGAAAAAAAACTGTCATGTTCCTTACCAGGGCTTTAATATAAATTTAATTTATTTTTTATCTTGGAAGATCATTATTATTGGTTATATAGGAGTATCACTTTTCCCCCCTTAATGACAAAACCAGTTAATATCCCTTGGAGTCACTTTTAGCTTGGCCAGCAAGTTTTAACACTCATTAGTTTCCAGTGTTCCCTGACCTGATGCTTTTGTTTCTTGAATTGGCATAAAGATTATATACAACTTATGGATGCAAACTTCAAGGTTTGCCAGTGCAATGACTTTTCATTAATCTGAACAGAAAATATACACACAAACACACACACACACAGACACACAATACTCCCATCCCTTTATGATTCAATTTTTATACTATGAAAATTAAAAAGTAGTCATAAAAAGACAAAAATATGAATAATGCTGGCCACGAAGACACACTCAACTGGAAAACACACAATGTTTCTATTTAGAAGGAGTATTGACTAAAAAAGATATGGCAGACTAAATAAACTTAAGGTAACTTCTATTTAGTTACATTTTAGAGAAACTGCTTAATACCATTTTGATATACATCAAAAAAATAAACTTGTCTCCTATTAAAGCATGAATGAAGAAATGTAATAGCATGGGCAATTATTTATAGCAGGGTTCTGATTGACCCAGGCTACTTCAGTGCTTTCATTGTTGCCTCAAATCAGAAGCTGTACCTAGAGGAAGAGTAAATTGGTTTGGCCGTAGGATTTAGCTTCCAAGTCATATAATGCCATTTTCTATATTATAATACATTCCTCAGAAATACATAAACAGTGTTATATAGAAAATAATTTCATTC
>JAJPUD010003996.1:99349-112171 GCA_023553655.1 Myrmecobius fasciatus
CTGTCATTTCATCTTTTACTATAGTGCTTAGCACACTGCACATAGTGAGTATTCAATAAATGTTCCCTCTCCCTCCTTCTCTTCATCTGCCTTCTTTTCTTCCTTCCTTTTTCCTTCCTTCCTTCTTTCCTCTTTCCTCCCCTTCTTTCCTCTTCTTTCTTTTCTTCTTCCCTCCCTCCTACCCTCTCTCTCTCTCTCCTTTCCTTCTTCCCTCCCTCTTACCTTCCTTTCCTCCTTCTTTCTTTCCTTCCCTCCCTCCTGCCATGTCTCCCTTCCTCCTTCCTTTCCTCCCTACTTCCCTCCCTCATTCCTTCCCTCTTTTCTCCCCTTTCTCTTTCCCTCTTTCCTTCCTCCCTTCATTCCTTCTTTTCTCCTTCCCTTCCTTCCTACTTGTCTCCCTTCCTTCCTTCCTTTCCTTCTTTCCTCCATCCTACCCTCTCTCCTTTTTTCTTTCCTTCCTTCTCTCCTTCTCTCCCTCTCTTCCTTCCTTCCTTCTTTCCTTTCTTCCATGTTTTTCACCTTATCAGTAATTTCAGTCTGCCTAAAAAGAACAATGGAAAAGTTCTATGTCGAAGTAAAACATGCTTTATATCTTTACTATACTATCTTTGTAAGTGTTAACTTGGGTAGATTTGGAATGGGGTTATTTACAATATAAACTTCCATATACAGTTATGGAGACATATGATTGCTATTTAAAAATTATAATTAGAATCAGTCTCTTGAAGCTAAATAAATAATGCACATTTATGTTGTGATTTACTAGTATGAGGTATTTCATTTGCCTTATATTATTAATCTTCATAAACATCTGGTTAAGTAAATGGCATAAATATTACTATCTTCATTTTACTAGCTGAGGAAACTGAGGCTCCAAGAAGTTGTAATTTGCTAAAGATTACACAGTCTAGGCAGAGCAGTACTCAAATGTAGCCAACTTAATTAATTAATCCTGAACCTACTAGATAGGTATGGTGATTAACTATGGAAGACAAGAAGACAACTGGGAAACTAAAATACAAAATGCCTATCTGCCACAATCCTCCTTCCCCACCACCTAATACTGCTTTTTTTTAGTTTTCTCATGTAATTGAAAAATGAAACACAAGTTAAAATTAACTTTAGCCAATGCAAAGAAAGGGGAAAATGGGCTTATTCTAGTATACATATACATATATGTACATTATACATAACATATATAATATAGTCTGCCTCTCTCTCTCTTCATATTTTTATATATATATATATATATATATATATATATATATATATATATTTAAATGTAGGGAAACATTCATCTTTGGGCTAATACTAGAAATTTCTTGAACTATTTAAATTGATGGTTTTGGTAATTAAAATTCAAGAATATTTTGGGGATTTTTTGTTGTTGAAAGGTTTCACTTTAAAAAAGTTGTAATTAAGCAGAAATCTCAGGGTTCTCATGTAAACATATGCTGTAAATAGGTTTTTCCTTGATAAGAACTAGTGGGTTCTTGTAGACTTATTATTTACTATAATCCTTCTCTTGGTCAACTTTCTTTAATATTTGCACATCCTTTTCTTATTTAAAGAAATTGAAAGTTTGTGGCAACACTGCACTGAGCAGTTCTATGGTGCCATTTTTCTAACAGGATGTGTTCACATCATGTCTCTGTGTCACATTTCTGTAATACCTTCAATATTTCAAACTTTTTCATTTTTATTATTTTTATGGTAATTTGAAATTATTATCTTTAATGTTACTATTGTAATTGTTTTGGAGCACAATTAACCATGCCCATTTAAGTCAGTGAACAAATGTGTGTGTCTGACTGCTCTACCAAATGGCAGCTCCCCTATTTCTCTTTCTCCCTCTCCTCCATACTCCCTACTATTCCCTGAGAGAAAATAATATTAACATTAAGCTAATTAGTGAGCCTCTACAATGGTCTCTAAGTGTTCAAGTGAAATGAAGGGTTACTTGATGAGGCAGACTTCACTATTGTATTAAGAAATTGCTACAACCACCTCAACTTTTGGCAACTACCACCCTGATCATTTAGTAGCCTTCAACACTGAGGTAAAACCCTTCATAAGCAAAGAGATTTATGATATGCTGAAGGCTTAGATGATAATTTGGATATTTTTAGTAGTAAATACTTTAAAAATGTACATTTTAGATACAATAATATTTCCCACTTAATATACAATATTATTGTGTATTGTAGTGTGATTTGCTTTATTGCAGTGGTCTGGAACTGAACCTACAATATTCCTGAGGCAAGTTTGCATTTAAAATTTCTTAATCTCTTACTATTACTGTGTGTGTGTATATGTGTGTAAGACAGATCTCAGTAAAGAGCAGCATTTTTACTTGAACTACCTGTGTTACTGCTTTAGATATATTTCACTTTATTAATATACACTTGGTCAGAGACTGCACTTTATTTCATGTTTAAAGAAATAGAAAACATCAATATAGAATGGTTAAATAGATTCTTTATATCCATTTGATAACAAATAACTCTGCTTCTGTAAGGAATGTGAGAGAAAAATTACTACCTTACAATATCTCTTTGCCAGGGGAACTAAAATGACCTGCTTGCCTGCACTCATTGTGAATGGAGGTAGTACTTGGAACACTCAGAATCTTCAATTCATTCCTCCCTTCTCCACAATTCATTTACACAGTTTGAAGTACTTTGCATATTCTGTCCAATTGCTTGCTCTAAAGGTGATTAAGAAACTCACAAAATATATTTTCTGTCTTTTTCCTGAAGATGCATATATTTCCATTAAGATATATATTAGAGGAAAGCCATATTGTAGCTTTTTTTTGGACAGTCTAGTGATGAGATTTAGATGAAATTAGTATCATATATAATGTGTATCATCTATTTCACACACACATATTTTTCTGATTGTGCTCCAATTCACATAATCAGAGAATTCATGTCAACAATTTACCCAACATATTTTAAATACCTAGAATAAGCCAAGCTCTGAGATTGACATTGTAGATGAAAAACAAAACAAACAAACAAACAAAAAAAAAACAACAAAAACAACAAAATAGTTGCTATCCCCAAAGAATAGGCTCTTAGGAGCAGATATTTTCATTATGTTCATGTGAAAAAGCAAAATATTGATTAGCCCAAATTTGTTCATACTAGTTCTCTATCATGAGTTCAAAAGAAAAAGTGATCAAATCCAAGTGCTTAAATGGTAATTAATTGATATTTACTGAGTAAAACCTAAGTACTAGGCTGGTTCTTGGACAGCTAAAATAATCTAGGCTAGTATTAAGAAAGCACTGTGTGGGATGCAAAGAAATAGAACATATAATTTCTGTTCTCATATGGACAATAAGGTAAAGGAGAATGTAACATGTATAAAAATGTATGGAATCAATGATAATGCATGCCACATGACTGTTCTTGGAGAATTCAGTTAAAGCCCTTCCTACCTTTCCATTCTTCCTATACCTGAATACCCTCTATATGCCTTGATTCAATGACACTGACCTCCTTTTCCTTGCTCAAGACATTCCATCTCTTGACTCAAGGAATTTTTAATGACTGTCCCCATGCCTAGAACCCTTTTACTCCTTATCTCTACCTCCCTGAAGAGGCAATGAGACTAGTCAGAAGGTCAGTGCAAGATTGAAGTGACATTCAACTAACTTCAATACTATCTGTCGCCTCTACTTTACAACAGGCCCCAATCTATTTTTCTAGCCTGACCAGGGAAGTGGATATCACTCACCCCCCCTCCAACACTGCTAGCCAGGCAAAGTGGCCTTCTATATGTTCCTCATTCAGGGCTCTCTACTTCCTTTCCCAATGTCCGAAATGTCCCCCCTTCTTATTTCCTCATAGTTTTTCTTCCTTCCTTTAAGATGCAGCTCAGGTGACATATTTTGAATGAATCCTTTACTGATTCTTCCCAACTGCCAAAATAAAAGCACTGAGTTATGGAAAATATCCATGCTCAGAGGTCACAAAAAGACAAAGAAGTGATCAGAGTAGAAGTGAGACAGGCAATCAGCCAGAGAGAGAGAAACGCATACAAGAAAAAGTATGGAAGGGAGGGAGGAAGGAAAGGCGAGAGGAGGAAAGGAGAGGATAGCAGAGGACAGGAGAGGAGAAAGAGCAAAAAATGATCAAAGGGTAGAATTTCACATAGGAAAATTGGATCAGTGTTTCAGAGCTTACAAATCAGTTGAGAATCAGGATGTAGAAAAGACAATTATTCTGTCATTTTTATCTAGCAATATAAATGTAAAATTTGAGTGGGCTTAAAACAAAACAAAAAACTATCCAGAGCAACAATATGAGTAAAATTTATCCTCATAAGGCACAGACAAGTTTCATCTGAAAAGTTACCAGGTATAATAAATAAATCCAATTTCATATTGTGCCTGATAGCGCTTCAGATTGATTTATGTATGACATATTATTAGTATTTTATCATAATCTTTCTAAGTAAATCTTTTCCTTTCAACTTACTAAAAACAAAAATGTCAAATAAGAAAATGAAATAGTATTTGTATATGCTAAAACAACTTTGGAGGATGGCTTGCTCATCTAATTAAGAGTTATTTCAAAATATTAGCAAATTTCAAAAATTTGATTCATAAAGTTTGAAAATTAGTTTCATATTGAAACATTATTTTCAATCTATCTTCCAATATTCCAAGTTTAACAAAAAACTATCCATTTTTTATTTTGTTTTTTTTTTACCTTGGGTTTTTAATTTATTTCAAAAGTATGACTATATTTCTCATTGCTACAGATAACTTTCCTTTCTTCTTGAATTGCTCACTGATTGACTGGCCAATTCATACAGTCTGTTTGTCACAATAATATGGAATCTATTTGTTATTCACAAATGACTTACTCTTAGTAAAGGCAATTTTCATATCCTATTGCTGTTGCATCTTGGCCACTTTCTTTTTTTCTTTTCTTTTTTTTTTTATTAAAGCTTTTTATTTGTATAACATATGTATGGGTAGTTCCCCAACATTGATCTTTATAAAGCTTTCCATCACAAATTTTACCCCCAGTCCCCTCCCCTCCCCTAGAAGGCAGGAAGTCCACTACATGTTAATAATGTAATAATAGCTGACAAGTTGTGCAAGAAAAATTCTATCTACAAGAAAAAAAAAGAAAATCAGAGAAAGGAAACACAATGCAAGCAAACCTCAATAGAGAGCATGAAAATGTTATGTTGTGTTCCATATTTCATATCCCTCTCTCTGGGTGTATATGGTCTTCTTCAGTGAACAATTGGAACTGGTTTGAGACAATTCTTTGTTGCAGAGAGCCATGTCCATCAGAATTGATCATCATGTAATATTGTTGTTGCTGTGTATAATGATCTCCTGATTCTGCTCGTTTCACTAAGCATCAGTTCATGCAAGTCCCTCCAGGCCTCTCTGAAATTGTCCTGCTGGTCGTTTCTCAAAGGACAATAATATTCCATAACATTCATATACCATAATTTATTCAGCCACTCTCCAATTGATGGGCATCCCTTCAGTTTCCAGTTTCTAGACACTACAAAAAGGGCTGCCACAAACATTCTTGCACATGTGGGTCCCTTTCCCTCCTCTAAGATCTCTTTGGGATGTAGGCCCAATACAAACACTGCTGGGTCAAAGGGTATGCACAGTTTGATAACTTTTTGAGCATAGCTCCAAATTGCTCTCCAGAATGGTTGGATCCGTTCACAGTTCCACCAACAATGTATTAGTGTCCCAGTTTTCCCACATCCCCTCCAACATTCATCGTTATCTTTTCCTGTCATTTTGACTTCCTTCCGGGGATGGAGCCATGGTGGCGGAGATCAGACAGGAGTCTCTGTAACCTCCTCTAACCTCCCCTCAAACCAACAACATATGAAGCCTCTAGACTGATTCTGAAGCAAAAAAATCCACAATATCTGGAGAACAACACGATTCTAGAAGAAGATACTCTGGAAGAACCTCAAAACAGGTCTGTTTTAATTGGGCAGGGGGGTGGCCTACTGAACCCAGACTGCAGCGCAGGAAGACCGGGGCAGAGAGCTGGAGCAGGGAGCTGGAACAGGAGTCGGAACAGGAGTGGGGGAGTTGTGCTTTTCCTGTCATTTTAGCCAATCTGACAGGTGTGTAGTGGTACCTCAGAGTTGTCTTAATTTGCATTTCTCTGATCAATAGTGATTTGGAGCAACTTTTCATATGACTAGAGATGGTTTTAATTTCATCATCTGAAAATGGTCTGTTCATATCCCTTGACCACTTATCTATTGAAGGGTGGCTTGAATTCTTACATATGTGAGACAATTCTCTATATATTTTAGAAATGAGGCCTTTATCAGAACTATTAAATGTAAAGATGATTTCCCAATTTATTGCTTCCCTCCTAATCTTGTCTGCATTAGTTTTATTTGTACAGAAACTTTTTAACTTAATATAATCAAAATTATCTATCTGGTGTTCAATTGGGAGTTCCAGATCTTCTTTGGACATAAATTTATTCCATCTCCACAGGTCTGAGAGGTAAACTATACTACGTTCCTTTAATTTGCTTACAATATCACTCTTTATATCTAGATCATGAAACCATTTAAATCTTATCTTGGTATGTGGTGTTAGGTATGGGTCAAGCCTTAATTTTTTCCACACTAGTTTCCAATTTTCCCAGCAGTTTTTGCCGAATAGTGAGTACTTATCCCAAAAGCTGGGGTCTTTGGGTTTATCAAACACTAAATTGTTAAAGTTATTACCCAGATTATCCTGATAGCCTATCCTATGCCACTGATCAACTGCTCTATTTCTTAGCCAGTACCAAATGGTTTTGATGACCACTGCTTTATAATATAGTTTTAGATCTGGTACAGCAAGGCCACCTTCATCTGCCTTTTTTTTCATTAATCCCCTTGAAATCCTTGACCTTTTGTTCTTCCAAATGAACTTTGCTACTATTTTTTCTAGATCTGTAAAATAATTTCTTGGGAGTTTGATTGGTATGGCACTAAATAAGTAGATTAGTTTGGGTAGTATTGTCATTTTTATTATATTCGCTCTGCCTACCCATGAGCACTTAATGTTTTTCCAGTTGATTAGATCTGATTGTATTTGTGTGGAAAGTGTTTTGCAGTTTAGTTCGTATAGTTTCTGACTTTTCCTTGGCAGATAGATTCCCAAATATTTTATCCTATCATCCGTTATTTGGAATGGAATTTCTTTTTGTATCTCTTGCTGCTGAATTTTGTTGGTAATATATAAAAATGCTGATGATTTGTGTGGATTGATTTTGAATCCTGCAACTTTGCTAAAGTTGTGAATTGTTTCTAGTAGTTTTTTAGTTGAATCTCTAGGGTTCTCTAAGTATACCATCATGTCATCTGCAAAGAGTGATAATTTGGTTTCTTCATTACCTACTCTGATTCCTTTTATCTCTTTTTCTTCTTTTATTGCTAAAGCTAACATTTCTAATACAATATTGAATAGTAATGGTGACAGTGGGCAGCCTTGTTTCACTCCTGATCTTATTGGGAATGGTTTTTGCTTGTCTCCATTACATATGATGCTTGCTGATGGTTTTAAATAGATGCTACTGATCATTTTAAGGAAAAGCCCATTTATTCCTATACTCTCTAGTGTTTTTAATAGGAAAGGGTGTTGGATTTTATCAAATGCTTTTTCTGCATCTATGGAGATAATCATATGGTTTTTGTTAGTTTGGTTATTAATATAATTAATTATGCTGATAGTTTTCCTAATATTGAACCAGCCCTGAACTATCCCACAAATTTTGGTATGTTGTCTCCTTATTGTTATTCTCCTGGATGAAATTATTGATTGTGTCTATGATTTGCTCTTTCACCCATTCATTCTTCAGGATTAATTATTTAATTTCCAATTACCTTTTGGTTTATTTTCTCCTGGCCTTATATTGCATGTGATTTTTATTGCATCATGATCTGAAAAGGATGCATTTACTATTTCTGCCTTTCTGCATTTGATTTTGAGGTTTTTATGCCCTAACAGATGGTCAATTTTTGTATAGGTTCCATGGACTGCTGAGAAAAAAGTAAACTCCCTACTGTCTCCATTCAATTTTCTCCATAGATCTATCATACCTAACTTTTCTAACAATTGGTTTATCTCCCTAGTTTTTTTCTTGTTTATTTTGTGGTTTGATTTATCCAATTCTGAGAGAGCAAGGTTGAGATCCCCCACTCGTATAGTTTGGCTATCTATTTCTTCTTGCATCTCTCTTAATTTCTCCCCTAGGAATTTGGATGCTATTGTACTTGGTGCATATATATTCAGTATTGATATTGCTACATTATCTATAATAAAATATAGTTTCCTTCCTTATCTCTTTTGATTAGATCTATCTTGGCTTTTACTTGATCTGAGATAAGGATTGCTACCCCTGCTTTTTTTTTTTTTTTGGTTCACTTGAAGCATAATAGGTTCTGCTCCAGCCTTTTACCTTCATCCTATATGTGTCACTATGTTTTAGATGTGTTTCTTGTAGACAACATATCGTGGGATTCTGGTTTTTAATCCAGTCTGCTATCTGCTTCTGCTTTATGGGAGAGTTCATCCCATTCACATTCACAGTTAGAATAATTCTTTATTTCCTGCCATCTTATTTACCCAAGTTATGTTTTCCCCTTTCCTTTCCCCTTTCTCCCTTCCCCCCTCCTCAGTACTTTGCTTTTGATGACCCTCTCCCCCAAACAATACTCCCCCTTTTAGATCCCCTCCCCCTGTTTTTACTCCTTTCCCCCGATTCTTCTATTTTCCCTTCTATTAGTTTATCCCTTTCTTTTCCTCCTTTCCCTCCCACTTCCCTCTAGCAACAGACAAGTTTCTATGTGAAATCAAGTGTCTGATATACACTTTTAGAGCCCAAACTGATGAGAGTAAGATTTACACAATGCTCATCTCCCTCCCTTCTTTCTCTCAATTATATTAGGTTTTCTTTGCCTCTTCATGAGATATTATCTTGTTTTTACCTCCTTTTCTTATAACAATAGTCTTATATACAATAAACTTTGGAAACAACACATTTTTAATCCCCTCATATCAGTTAATTGCCTCATAAAGCCTAGCCAGGACTTTTTCCATCTATGGAATATGTAGTTTTTTGAGAAGCATGTAAATGGCATAGTGGGCTTGGGATTAGGAAGACCTTAAATCCAGCCTCAGACATTTACCAGCAGTGTCACCACAGGCATATCACTTAACAGCCTCAGTTTCCTCAAGTGTAAAATGGGGATAATAATACCAATGTACATTTTAGGGTTATTGTGATGATTAAATACAATAACATTTGCAAAGTGTTTAATAAAATGTCCAACAAATGGTAAGAACTTAATAAATGCTTGTTTCCTTCCTTCAAAAACAGTGTGATGCATCCACTTATGAAAATATATGTACTTTTTAAGACTAATTCTTTAATAAATATATTATTCTCTTCTACTTCTCCCAATTGTTTTTTCTCAATTGTTCCCAATTCTACTTTTTCCAATTGTCCAGACCTCTGATTTCATCAGAGAATACCAGTTGTGCCGTCTTAACACTAATTCAGATACACCAATCTATAATTTTGAAAAGTTTTTAGATTAAGTAACAGTCACAATGAAATTATTAGCACATATCTGGGATAGGAATTAAAATTGGGTCATCTCAATTCTGAGACCAGATTTCTATCCACTCTCTATATAAACCTATTTCTGACATTCTTAAATTTTTTTTTTCTTCCACTTAGAATCCACTCAGGTTTTGGCAAAAGCAAATAGGAAAATATAGCTTTTTAGATGTATGAGAATTACCATAACCTTAAAGCCTCTTTTTTTTTTAACCTTAAAGTGTCTTAAAGGAGAAACTAATTTTAGGTGTTAAGTAGTCCAATACGTCACAACTGACCAGGAATCCCCTCTAAAACATAATGAAGAACAGTTATCCAATTCTGTTTGAAAACCTCCTGTGATAGAGAGATTATCATCTCTCAAGGCATGCTTTTTAACAGTTAACTACAATTTTCACCCACTGTTTCTAATTTTGCTTTATTGGATCAAACAAAAAATTAATTCCTCTTTTATATGATAGCCCATAAAATATTTTAATATAGAAATCCTCTTTCCCCAAGTGTGCTCCTTTCCCAAAAGTCTCTTTATTTAAACCAGGCAACCTTAATTCTTTCAACTAGTCTTTGTATGGCATGGTCATTAGTGCTCTCAACATTCTGTTTACCCTCCTTTAGAGGCCTATCAGTTTGACAATGGCCTTATTTATTGTAATATCTAGAAATGAATAAACTAAATATAATCTTACCAGAGCAGAGTGTGGTAGGACTAGTATTTTTCTTATCCTGGGATCTATACTTTTATTGAAACAATCTATATTTTTGTTAATATTTTTTACTCCTGTGTCACATTGTTGATGCATATTGATCTTTGGATATACTAAAATTCCTAAAGTTGTTTTATATGAACTGTTTCCTACTCATGTCTCCTCCTTGGCCAACTGATTTTTTCAAAGCTAGTATAACACTTTACATTTGTTTCTATGTAAATTTATCTTATTATATTGCCATCTGAGATAAGATGTCTTACTGAAAATCTTCCAGTGACCAACTTTTGAAGTTACTTAGCATAAAGGACTGATTGTTGATTTCTTCATATTCTGATTGTGTGATCTCTAGGTAGACCAGAAAGGCAGTTTATAAGGAGTATGTTCATATTTCAGGGATTATCCCTATTCCTCCTTAAATTTTCTAGTAGCAAATAATTTTTTTTCATTTTATTTCTATATATAAAAAAGTGAAAATGAAATAAAAAAATATTGTTTGTCAAAAATAGATAAGGGGAGTATAGTTGCTTTATCATATACATCTCCTTTATTCCAAAGAAATGAACCATTATGTGAATTCTCATGATTTCATTCCTTTGCTATTCTCAATTATTAATTATGTAATAAACACAAGGAAATAAGAGAAAAAGAAAATATCCTTAGAATTAAAGACTAAAACATAACTTAATTCCCTATTTTCAAGGTGGCAAGCAAAATAATTATAATTGAATAAGCATTGGAAAGTGAGAAATTTTAAATGTCTTAACCAAAACAATGAATTCTCCTAGAAGCAAAGTCCCCAATATGTGTGTGTATCTATATCTATATCTATCTTACAGTTGTAATCCAAGTTCTAGAGAAGTATAGATAATGCAGAATCTTCTAAGATGAGCAAAGATTTGTTAACTTAGTAGGGGTTCAGAGTTTTTTCCCAGTTACTAAGATGCTAATTCAGCAAAATACTATTATAGTGCTGTTGTCAGGAGTCAAGGAAACTGTTTTACATAGAGAGAAATATTCTATTTTGAACAGGGGCATGGACTGAGTAATAAGATAATATGTATCATGAAAAAACATTTTTAAAGGGGTATAACTGTAATGACTAGCCTTTAAGGGGTGCTAAGTTATTAATAATATTGTAAATTTTTATTTATCCTCAGATTTGTAAAATTTCACATCTTTATGCTTAATAGTTATTAACAATAATTATTATTACTAATATTTTCAGATTAGCTATTATTAGTTGGAAAACATTGGCACAGCATCTCCTACAAGGCACTTGCGAACAAACATCCTCAAAGATCAATTTCTTATACAGTTCACACACAAATACACAAAATAGATATCTTTCTTTTTATTTTTATGGGGAACAGGTTTCAAGTAACTTAGGACAGGATCAATATTTTGAATTTGTTTTGTATGATATTAAATTTGTTATGTTCAATGTAGGAGTAGGTGAATGCATTGGTCAAAATTTTAAAAGCATCCTCCAATCTTGGGTGTATGGTTCAGTCATTCTTCTTCCATCAAAGTCCCTCTTGTTTAATAGTTAATTCTCTGGATACTCTGGTTACATATCTTGACTTCACCTTGAAGCCGAAACTACAATCATATGTTAAATAGAAATTAGGTCTCAGCTGAGGGGTGATTTGCTTTCCTGTTCATTTTTTTCTTCATATAGGTGAAAGAACTTGATTAATTCATGCCATTTCAATTGGGGATATCTTTGCTGGCAATCATAAATGGTTTCACGATATGAAACAGGTGTTTCCACATGACTCAGGGAACAAAATGAGAATTTTCCTGGGCAAGGATACTGGAGTAATTTGCCATTTCATTCCCTAGCTCATTATATAAATGAGGAAACTGATGCAAACAGGGTTAAGTGACTTGCTCAGGATCACACCCAGTAAGTGTCTGAGGCCAGATTTAAACTCAGGAAGATAAGTCTTTGTGACTCCAAGTCAGTATGCTTTCCACTGTGTCACTTAGCCTAATTCTCCCTACCCTAATGGTTTTAGGATGGATAAGATATATATATATATATATATATATATATATATATATATATGTATATGTACATATATACATATATATACATAGACATATATAGACATATATATATACATATACATATAAATCTACATATATATGTAGATAGATAGATATAGATATGTAGATATATCTATATCTATATATAAGATGGAATTTTTCCAGAAAATTATATGTACTATTCAAATAATTATATAAAATTTTAAAATTAACTTAACAGCTAATAATACTATAGATTAATTATGCATACATAAGTACTATATATAATTATCTGGGAATATCTTATCTATATCTATATATCTATACCGATATCTATATCCATTTATCTATCTGCTATTTTAGTCTACCATCGCAAACCAGGGAAGACTATCTAAAAGCCAACTCAAAAAATGAGCTGATCAGACTATGTGTTATTCTATTAGTGCCTCTCTGCACAC
>JAJPUD010003996.1:112181-178497 GCA_023553655.1 Myrmecobius fasciatus
ATGCATGTAACTAGTTGTGAGGAACCTAAATAAAAATTAAATCCCTGCTTCCTATTTCAGCTGTGTTCCCCATACCCTTACTGGACTTTGTGCTGTGCTTGTGGACATCTTCAGTAAACGATATGTAAAGTGGTCAAACTAGAACAATTTGAAAAGCCATAAATATATCAATGAATATTTGTGTTATATTCCCATGAATGTAAATGATAAAGAAAGCAACCAAGAAAAATCTCATGGGATGATTTAAATGCAGGCTGTAACAGTGTTTGTTACAGATTGAAGCTTGCCTTTTTCTTACCAGGAAAGGAGAAAGGAAGGGCTATATAAATGAGGGAAGGGATGAAACTATTAAGTACAGATGAGGTCAATGACTCTTTTTCAGGGCAAACATTTCTGAGGGTTAAGCAAAAATACACGATGAACCACATCAGCAAGCTAGTTCTTGTCTTGTTTCTGGCGACTCTGAGATTCTCTTTTGTAGCAGTAGGCAAGAGAGAAAAGGGGGCCATTGGTATAAACACAAATACTAAATACCATTTGTTTCTCCTATGTTTCCCTGACCTAGGAAGAAAAATAAACTGATGACTATGGGTATATTGTACTTCAGTTTTACTGTGAGGAAAATAATAGCATCATAAACTAGTAACAAAGTCTGCTATAAACACTGGGCACTAGATGGCAATTTTTAGTTTTATGGTCAAAAATCCCAAATCAGTAGGATGGCAATTCTTTACAAAACAAATGAGGTATGAGGGTAGGGGATGAACTTTTAGATTTCTTGACTTTCATTTTGGGAGCTCTGAGATGACTAAAGCTGCTCAGCTCTCAGCTACCAGTATATATATATATATATAATACACATATATATGCATATATACATGTGCGTATATATGCATATGATTTTATATATATGTATATATAGGTAAATACCACATATATGTATGTATATGATTATATATATATATATATTATATAGGTAAATACTAGTATATACCAGATAGTCTTCTTTATTGAGGAGGAGGGTGAGAACAGTAATACAGCTTTAGGAGCCTTTCTAAAGTCATTATCTCCTTATCAAGGACTCTGGTTACACATCAAATCATATGCTGCCTTTTCCAATTTATGAAAGGGGCACAATGTAAAAATAGATTTCAAATGCGACTTTTAACAAAACAAACTCTCTGAAAATCAAGTTTTTTCCCTTTTTCCTGAGTCGTTGAACATCTCTTGCCTCCAGGTGGTGGTGTTGGATATGCTGATATGTATCTACACTGATCTTGATGTCTGGAAGACAACGCACTGGGAGGATGCAAAGCAGAGGAATGCTATGGCCTGTCATTTTGTGCTGTCTGTTTTTCCAGGTACTTGACTATACTCCAAATCATGGCCAGAACAGGGGATACCATTTGAAATTTGGATAGTTCTTTCTAACTCATGCTTCAAAAAGCAATTTTTGCTTTTCTTTCTCTTCATTTTAGAATTCTCTGTGCATTTTTTAAGGATCATAGATTGATCTTAAAAATAAGTTTACTTATTTTATATGCAACTTTCCTTACTAAACCCCCTTTAAAACAAAAAAATTAATAATCCTCATTATAAACATGCAAAGTCTAACAAAATAGATTCCCACTTTGGCTATGTCCCAAAATCTATGTCTTTCTCTATATTTTAATTTCATTATCTTTCTGGAGGAAGGTGAATGGCATACTTCACCTTCAGTCTTCTTGACTTGAGGTTTGCCATTGCATTTAGAATAATAGGTTTAAAGCTGGAAGCCTCCTTGGAGGTGATGAAAATCAGGAGTTTAAAATTTTCTGTTATAAAACCCTTTGTTAGTCTGGGTTAACTCTATGGAACCCTTTTCCATATTAATGTTTTCAAATCCATAAAATAATATAAACAGGATTACAAAGGAAACCAATTGAATTCAAACAGTTATTAAATAATTTTTAAAAAATTAAGTTCATAGGCTCCAGATTAAAAATCCCTGATGTCAACCTTCATATAACATAGATGAAGAAAATAAGGGCTGGAGCAGGTAAGCAATTTGCTCAGTTATAGGTACTGTCCAAATCAGGAACAAGACCCTTGTCTTCTGCCTCCTAAATCATCTCTCTTTCTAGTTCAGCACATTTGTAGCCATCATGGGGTACTAGTGAAAGATACTCCAATATTCCAATTCCAAGACTCTCTCTTAAGGAATATCTTGCTGATGAATCAATAAATATGATAATTAAGTATCAATGATAAAGGGCCAGAAGTAGAAAAGGAAGGTTTCCCCCATCCCCCAAGTTGAATCATACCTATGGAATTCTTTCTGGGATTAGCAATATCAGTGATCCCATGCAAATCACTTCAGATCACCTGGCCTAAAAGAGGCCCAAGATAAACATGGGTCTAGCTAGTCTCCACTCTAGTTGCATCATTCATATTTTAATTATAATATCTTTTTATTGGATATTACCATTAATTTTGGAGGGTTCTATTGATTTGGAGGCTTCTTTGTATTAGCTACATTTCCCCATCTGTATTTAGCTCATATCTATCCAAATATAATTAAATTTATAGTGAACTATCTAAAAGTTAGGTCCAGATGTAAGGTTTTAACATATTCATGAAGAAACACATTTAACTTCAAAGCATGTTACCTTTACTGAAATTAGTAGGTAGAATATAAACAGAAATAAAATCTTTAAAAATGACATAAGGATAGTTATGGGGTATAATAACAAAACTATTGCATATATATATATTGATAGAGATTTAAGAAAAATGAATGCTAGTTTTTAGATAATTTTTAAAGTGTATTTGACTATTCCTCTAACAAATAAAACTGTTTACACTCTAACTTTCCGATACAGACTCAATTTTCCATGAATTTGTCCTACAATGTGACTCATTTCAGTGTTCAATTGTCTCATTCACAATTTATATCTACAAAGCTAATCCTCTCTCCCAAGCTCCAGCTTCTTATCTTCAATTGCCTACCAAATATCTCCAAGGAGAAAGCATGTTATTATTTCAAACTTAATAAGTCAAAGTTTAACTCATAACTACACAACTAACATGCTCCCCCTTCCAGAATTCCCAGTTTCTGTCAACAATGATTATCTTCTATTTCTTATTTCTACTAAATTATAGTCCTGTTAACACTTCCTTTCCAATGTTCCTATCACTTTGGCTACTCTACTTTGCCTAATTCTTCGCTACAGTTAGCAGTCTTGCTTTAACTTTTTTGTGTATATGGGAACTTTATTGTTTTATTGCACTTCATATATATTGCATTTTTTACAAACTGAAGGTTTGTGGCAACCCTGTGATGAGTGAGTCTATCAGCATAATTTCTTTCAGTAGCATGAGTTCACATAGTGTTTTTGTGTCACATTTTGGTAATTTTCTCAAGATTTCAAGCTTTATTATTATTGTGTCTGTTATGGTGAACTGTAATCAGTGATTCCAGATATTTCAATTGCAATTGTTTTGGAGAGACAGGAACCACACCCATATGAGATGACAAATTTAATCAATAAATGTTATGTGTGTTCTGACTGTTCTACCAACTGGCAATTGCCCTATCTTTCTTCCTCTCCTCATGCCTTCCTACTTCCTGATACACAACAATATTGAAAATAGGCCAATTAATAAACCTACAATCGTGTTCAAGTGAAAGAGTCATTTGATAAGGCAAACGTTATCATTGTCTTATTTTAAGAAATTGCTAGAGCCATACCAATCTTTAGCAACCACCACTCCGACCAGTCAGCAGCCCATCACAAGATTCCCCACCAGTATAAACACTAAAACTCATTGAAGGCGAGATGATGAATAGCATCTTTTATCAATAAAGCTTTTTTTTCCCCCCTGAGGTGATCAGAGTTAAGTGACTTGCCCAAGGTCACACAGCTAAAAAGTATTAAGTGTTTGAGGCTGGATTTGAACACAGGTTTTCCCTGACTTCAGAGCCAGCATTCTATCCACTGTACCATCTAGCTGCCCCATAATAAAGCATTTTTAAAAATTAAGGCATGTACATAATTTTTAAAGACATAATACAATTACACTCTTAATATACTATAGCAATAGTGTAAAGAGAACTTTTATATGCACTGGAAAATAAACAAACAAACAAAAACTTGTGACTTGCTTTATTGTTATATTCATTTTATTGCAGTGGTCTGGAACCAAACCTGCAATATTTGTAAGATAAGCTTGGGCTCCATATTTAGTAACAAATTCCTGGGTCAGAAAATATAAAAATTTTAGTCATTTTGTTAGTTTAATTCACAAATTGTTTTGTATGGTAGTTGAATCAATTCTTAGCTCTATCAATGATGTATTAGTGTGCTTTTCTTTTTATAATTCCATCACTCAATGTTGAGCATTCACATCTTTTGACATTTTTGCTTATTTGTTGGATGTTGGCCGTAAAATGAAGACCACAGGGATATAAATTGTATTTACTCATTATTTGTTGTATTTTTGTAGCAATAATACTATTATGAATGTAGTTATTTTCCACTATATATGTCAGCTTATTGGTCATTAAAGATAACATGAGTATCAAGAGAGAAAATAACATTAGCTTAATAGCTTAGTTTAATATGATCTCTAGCAACATCTATTCCTTTGTCCATCACTTTGCCCTGTTTTGCTAAAGCAAAAGAGGCCAATAAACATAATAAGCATTTAATAACTGCATAGTGACTGTATAACTGTTTGAATATATTCCATGAAATAGTAAAATATCTACATCTTTCAGGATTTAATATATAATAAATTCTTTAACATTATTGGCAGGAAATTAATGATTCTTATATTTTTTCCATGACTATCTACTTGTGTTTTTCAAAGGTACTTATCAGTTAATGCTAATTTTACTTTAAATTTTAAAATAATACTTTATTTTCTCCCAGTTACATAAAGAAAATTTTTAGTATTCATTTTTACAAGATTTTTACTTCCCAAATTTTCTCCATTCTCCTCCCCCCCACCTTCAGAAGAAAGTAGGCAGTTTGATACAGTTTATACATGTGCTATCATGTGAAACATATTTCCTTATTAGGCACAGTTGTGAAAGAAACATACACAGATCAAAAGGGGAAAAAACATGAGAAGGAATAAAATATATGGAAAATATGCTTTGATCTGTTCAGAGTCCATCAGTTCTTTATCTGGTTATGGACAGTATTTTTCTTCTTGAGTCCTTTGCACTTGAATGGGATCATTGTATTGCTGAGAAGAGTTGAATCAATCATAGTTGGTCATCACACAATGTGGTTGATACTGTGTACAATGTTTTCCTGATTCTATTCATTTCTTTTTGGTATTTCTTCATCATTTCTTATGGCACAATAGTATTCTATTACATTCTTATACCACAACTTGTTCAGCTATTCCCCAAATTATGGAAATATAAGATATTTCCAATATTTGACACTGCAGAAGGGCTGCTATAAATCTTTTGGCAAGTGTGGATCCTTTTCCCTTTCTTATAATTTCTTTGGAATACAGATCTAGTAGTGATATTTCTTAGAGAAAGGATATGTACAATTTGGTTATCCTTTGGGCATGGTTCCAAATTCCTCTCCAGAATGGTTGGATAAATTCACAATTCCATCAATGATGCATGTGTCCCATTTTCTCCACATTCTCTCCAAAATTTATCATTTTACTTTTTTGTCATCTTGGCCAATCTGATAGGTATGAGATGGTATCTCAGAGTTGTTTTAATTTGCATTTCTCTAACCAAAAGTGATTTAGAGTACTTCATATGCCCATAGATAACTTTGATTTCTTCATCAAAAACTGCTTGTTCATAACATCCTTTGACCATTTATAAATTGAGGAATGGCTCACATTCTTATTAATTTGACTCAGTATTCTCTATATATTTGATAAATTAAGTCTATCAAACCCTAGGTTACTATAATCATTGTTTACTATGTCTTATGTATCAAATTTGTTCCATTGATGCCCCACTTTATTTCCTAGTTTGAGATCTGTTATTGCTGTTATCTTCCTTTGTATGTTTTTCCATTGATTCCCTTGACACTCTAAAACTTAAATTCTTCTAGATGAATTTTGTTATTTTTTAAAACTCTATTAGATAGTTGTTTGGTGATTCAATTGGCATGACATTGAATAAGTAAATTAGTTCAGACAGAATTGTCATTTTTATTATATTGACTCTGACTCCCATAAGCAATTGGTTTTTTTTTATTATTTAGATCTGCTTTCATTTGTGTGAAAAGTATTTTGTAATTATGTTCATATAGTTCCTGATTTTGTCTTGGAAGGTAGACTCCTAAATATTTTATATTTTTTACATTTATTTTAAATGGAATTTCTCTTTTTATCTCTTGCTGCTGAGCATTGCTGGTTATGGGAAGAAATGATGATGATGTGGGTTTGTCTTATATCCTCCAACTTTGCTAAAGCTATTAATTATTTCAAGTAATTTTTTAGATGATGTTTTAGGCTTATCATATCATCTGCAAAGGGTCATAGTTTTGTTTCTTCGTTGTCTATTCTAATTATTCTGATTTTTTTCTTTTCTTCTTGGATGTCTAACATTTTTGGTACTATATTGAATAATAATAGTCATAATGGATATCCTTGCTTCACTCCTGATCTTATTAGGAAGGCTTCTAGATTATCTTTATTACAGAAAATACTTGCTGATAGTTTTAGATAGATACTGTTTATCATTTTAAGGAATATTCCCTTTTCCCCCTGTGTTCTCTAGTGTTTTCATCAGGAATGGGTACTGTATTTTGTCAAAAACTTTTTTTAGCATCGATTGAGATAATCATAATTTCTGTTGGTTTTGTTATTGATATGGTCAATTATGTTGATGGTTTACCTAATATTGAGCCAACCCTAAATTCTGGTATAAATTCTACTTGGTCATATATAATTGTTGTGATATAGTGCTGTAATCACCTTGTTAGTATTTTTTTTTAAATTTTGCCACAATATTCATTAGGGAAATTGGTCTATAATTTTCTTTTCTTTCTTTTTTTTTCTTTTCCTTTTTTTTTAGCTTTTCCTGTTTAGTATCAGCACCATATTTATGACATAAAAGAAGTTATGTAGGACTTCTTTTTCACCTATTTTTCCAAATTATTTATATAGTATTGGAACTGATTGTTCTTTAAATGTTTGGTAAAATTCAGTCATGAACTTATTTGATCTGGGGATAATGGTTTGTTCAATTTCTTTTTCTAAGCTAGGGTTATTTGGGCTTACTATTTCATGATATGTTAATCTCAGTAATTTATATTTTTGTAAATATTCATTGATTTTGCTCAAGTTATCAGATTTATTGACACATAATTGGGCAAAATAGTTCTTTTTTTCCTTAATGCTATTTTATTTTTCCTAAGGTAGAGATAGTTTTCAGTATTCATTTTGGTAAGATTTTGAGTTACATTTTTTCCCCCTTCTTCCTTCTCCTTAAGATGTCAATCAATATTATATAGGTTATACATGCACAAGTATTTTAAACATATTTCTATATTAGTCATTTTGTGAAAGAAAAATTAGAACTAAAGGGAAAACCCATAAGAGAAAAAAATGGTGAAAATAGTATGCTTTGATCTGCATTCAGTCTCCATAGTTTTTTTTTTTTTTTTTTTCTGGAGGTGAATGGCACTTTCCATTACAACTTTATAGGAATTGTCTTAGAATCACTGTATTGCTGAAAGAGCTAAATCTGTCATCACATAATGTTGCTGTTTCTGTGAATAATGTTCTGATTCTGCTCACTTCATTCAGTATCAGTTCTTGCAAGTCTTTCTAGGTTTTTCTGAAATTTGCCAAGCAAAATATGTCCTAGTGATTTCTTTAATGTCTTCTTCATTGGTGGTGATATCATCATTTTTATTTTTTGATACTGGATATTTAATTTTCTTTTTTTTCTTCTAAATAAAATTGGCCAATGGTTTATCTATCGTGATTTTCCCCATAAAATCAGTTCCTAGATTTATTAGCTCATTATTTTTTTTCTTTCAATCTTATTAATTTTACCTCTAGGTTTCAGGATTTTCAATTTGATGATCAATTGGGGATTTTAAATTTGTTCTTCTTCAAGTGTTTTTCATTGCATGCCAAATTCATTGATCTATTCTTTTTTTTAATTTTGTTGATATAAGAATTCAGAGAAACAAATGTTCCCTTAAGTATTGCTTTTACTGCATCCCATAAATTTTGGTATGTTGTCCCATTGTTGTCATTCTCTTTGACAATAGAGAACATCATGACCAAGACTGTTGAAGCATGATATAATTGGAATCTTTGATTAGTGATGAGTGTTCACTCATACTAGGCTACAATATGTGTAAACTATGAGATGGCACAGGACAAGGTGCTAGATGGATAAATCAGAACTCTGAAATGGGCACATTAGTCTCCTACATGGGAACTGGTCTACTATAATGTAAAGCTCATGTGGGAAACTACCTTTATGAACATACCACCTTTAGGTGGTAGAGTGGAAAGAATTCTGGTCCTGGAGTCAAAAAGGCCTGAATTTAAATTTAGCCTCAGACACTACTTTTGGAACCATGAGTAAGTTGCTTAATTTCGGATTGCCTCAGTTTTCTCATTTTTTAACATAGGGATAATAATATCACCTGCCTCCCAGGGTTGTTGGGAAGATCAAATGGGATAAAAAGTGTGAAGTGCTTTGTTAACCTTAGAGCTCTGTATAAGTAATAGCTATTATTATTATTATTATTACTGTTATTATTATACTAGCATCTCTTTCTAGACAGAGTTTTCCAATCCAAAGAAAAAGATGATAGTATAATAATATTAAGAAACAAATGAAAGTTGACTTCCTTGCCTGGCCAACTTCTTTTTGCGTTCTGATTCATCTATTCTCAGCCCTTGGAATGCCCAGAACATTGTCCAATGGTCACATCAATGGGACCAGAGTACCAAGGTACAACAAGATTCCATGATTCCCTTTCAAGATTCCATGGTTGCATTATCATAAATATTAAGATAAATTACTTAATCCCTCTTGTAGTGTGACTACAAGAAGAATGTGTACAACAGCATCTGCCACACCCAACAATTATAAAAGTTTTAGATTTAACATGTATAGTATTTTGAATTCCACATATTACATATAGAGGAGATATAAAAAATAAATTTTAAAAAATAGTTAATGGTCTTTTTTCTCAGCAGTCCATGGAATGTATACAAAAATTGACCATGTGTTAGGACACAAAAACCTCAAAATCAAATGCAGGAAGGCAGAAATAATAAATGCATTTTTTTCAGGTTATGATGGAATAAAAATCACATGCAATATAAGGCCAGGAGAAAATAGACCAAAAAGCAATTGGAAACTAAATAATTTTATCCTAAAGAATGAATGGGTGAAACAGCAAATTACAGACACAATTACTAATTTCATTCAAGAGAATGACAATAATGAGACAACATACCAAAATTAGTGGGATACAGCCAAAGTGGTAATAAGGGGAAATTTTATATCTCTAGATGCTTATTTGCATAAAATAGAAAAAGAGAAAATCAATGAATTGGGCTTGCAACTAAAAAAGCTAGAGAAAGAACAAATTAAAAACCCCCAATCAAATACCAAACTTGAAAACCTAAAAATAAAAGGAGAGATTAGTAAAATTGAAAGTAAAAAAAACTATTGAATTAAATAAAACTAAAAGTTGGTTTTATGAAAAAAAAACAACAAAATAGATAAACCTCTAGTTAATTTAATTAGAAAAAGGAAAGAGGAAAATCAAATTGTTAGTCTCAAAAATGAAAAGGAAGACCTTTCCACCAATGAAGAGGAAATTAGAGCAATAATCAGGAGTTACTTTGCTCAACTGTATGCCAATAAATTTGATAACCTAAGTGAAATGGAGGAATATCTACAAAAATATAGATTGCCCAGATTAACAGAAGAGGAAATAAATTACTTAAATAGTCCCATTTCAGAAAAAGAAATAGAACAAGTCATTAATCAACTCCCTAAGAAAAAATCCCCAGGACCAGATGGATTTACATGTGAATTCTACCAAACATTTAAAGAACAGTTAACTCCAATATTATATAAACTATTCGAAAAAATAGGGAATGAAGGACTCCTACCAAACTCCTTTTATGATACAGACATGGTACTGATACCTAAACCAGGTAAAACAAAAACAGAGAAAGAAAATTATAGACCAATCTCCTTAATGAATATTGATGCAAAAATCTTAAATAAAATATTAGCAAAGAGATTACAGAAAATCATTCCCAGAATAATACACCATGACCAAGTAGGATTTATACCAGGAATGCAGGGATGGTTCAATATTAGGAAAACTATTAACATAATTGACTATATTAATAACCAAATTAACAGAAAACATATGATAATCTCAATAGATGCAGAAAAAGCATTTGATAAAATCCAACATCCATTCCTATTAAAAACATTAGAGAGTATAGGAATTAATGGATTTCTCCTTAAAATAGTCAGTAGCATCTATTTAAAACCATCAGCTAGCATCATATGTAATGGTGATAAACTGGAACCATTCCCAATAAGATCAGGGGTGAAACAAGGTTGCCCACTATCACCATTACCGTTCAATATTGTATTAGAAATGCTAGCCTTGGCAATAAGACAAGAAAAAGAGATTAAAGGAATTAGAGTAGGTCATGAGGAAACCAAATTATCACTCTTTGCAGATGATATGATGGTCTACTTAGAGAACCCTAGAGAATCAACTAAAAAACTATTAGAATTAATCCATAACTTTAGCAAAGTTGCAGGATACAAAATAAATCCACATAAATCATCAGCATTTTTATACATCACCAACAAAATGCAACAGCAAGAGATACAAAGAGAAATTCCATTCAAAATAACTATCGATAGTATAAAATATTTGGGAATATATCTGCCAAGGGAAAGTCAGGATCTATATGAGCAAAACTACAAAACACTCTCCACACAAATAAAGTCAGATCTAAACAATTGGAAAAACATCAAGTGCTCTTGGATAGGTCGAGCGAATATAATAAAGATGGCAATACTACTTAAACTAATCTATCTATTTAGTGCTATACCAATCAAACTCCCAAGAGATTATTTAACTGACCTAGAAAAAATAACAACAAAATTCATCTGGAAAAACAAAAGGTCAAGAATTTCAAGGGAATTAATGAAAAAAAATGCAAATGAGGGTGGCCTAGTTGCACCAGATCTAAAACTATATTATAAAGCAGTGGTCACCAAAACCATTTGGTACTGGATAAGAAATAGAGTAGTGGATCAGTGGAATAGGTTAGGTTCACAGGACAAAATACTCAATGACAATTGTAATCTAGTGTTTGATAAACCCAAAGACCCCAATTGTTGGGATAAAAACTCACTATTTGACAAAAACTGCTGGGATAATTGGAAACTAGTATGGAAGAAATTAGGCATTGACCCACACCTAACACCATATACCAAGATAAGGTCAAAATGGATTCATGATCTAGGCATAAAGAATGATATTATAAACAAATTAGAACAATGTAGGATGGTTTACCTCTCAGACCTGTGGAGGGGGAAGGAATTTGTGACCAAAGAAGAACTAGAGGTCATCATTAATCACAAAATAGGTAAGTTTGAGTATATCAAGTTAAAAAGTTTTTGTACAAACAAAATGAATGCAGACAAGATTAGAAGGGTAGCAGTAAACTGGGAAAATATTTTTACATCCAAAGGTTCTGATAAAGGCCTTATTTCAAAAATATATCGAGAATTGACTCAAATATATAAGAATTCAAGCCATTCTCCAATGGATAAATGGTCAAAAGATATGAACAGACAATTTTCAGACGAAGTAATTGAAACTATTTCCAGTCACATGAAAAGGTGCTCCAAGTCACTATTGATCAGAAAAATGCAAATTAAGACAATTCTGAGATACCACTACACACCTGTCAGATTGGCTAAAATGACAGGAAATGATAATGATAACTGTTGGAGGGGATGTGGGAAAACTGGGACACTGATACATTGTTGGTGGAACTGTGAACGACTCCAACCATTCTGGAGAGCAATTTGGAGCTATGCTCAAAAAGTTATCAAACTGTGCATACCCTTTGACCCAGCAGTGTTTCTACTGGGCCTATATCCCAAAGAGATTTTAAAGGAGGGAAAGGGACCCACATGTGCAAAAATGTTTGTGGCAGCCCTTTTTGTAGTGGCAAGAAACTGGAAATTGAAAGGATGCCCATCAATTGGAGAATGGCTGAATAAATTATGGTATATGAATGTTATGGAATATTATTGTTCTGTAAGAAATGACCAACAGGAGGATTTCAGAGAGGATTGGAGAGACTTGCATGAATTGATGCTGAGTGAAATCAGCAGAACCAGGAGAACATTATACCCAGCATCAAGACTATACGATGATCAATTTTGATGGACATGGTTCTCTTCAACAATAATGTGATTCAAACCAATTCTTCAGCGATGAAGATAGTCATATACATCCAGAGAGAGGCCTGTGGGAACTGGGTGTGAACTACAACACAGCATTTTAACGCTTTCTGTGAATGTTTCCATGCATTTTGTTTTCCTTCTTAGGTTGTTTTTTTCTTCTTCTCTTTCTAGATGTGGTGTTTCTTGTGTAGTAAGATAACTGTATAGATATGTATACATGTATTGTATTTGTCATATAATTTATCCTATTTAGCATGTATTAGATTACCTGTCATCTAGGGCTGGGGGGTGGGGGAAAGGAGGGGAAAAGCTTGGGAAAAAGTTTTTGCAAAGGTCAATGTTGAAAAATCACTCATATGTTTTGTAAATAAAAAGCTTTATATAAAAAATAGTTAATGGTAATGAACTCTATAGAAAGCTGATCAACAAATAATAAGCTCATTTTTAGATGAAGATTTTTTTTCTTGTTATCTAGTTCACCATGTCTGAACTATTTAGCTGCTTTTCTAGAACCATGGGTTTCAAGACTCATTGCCAAGGATTTTTTCATTTTTATATTCCCTCCCTAAAGAATTATTGTAACCTTAGTTTGGGGATCCCTAACCCTTTCCCCTCCTGACTAAAATGTTGAAGCTAAAAAAAATGCCAAACTTTGGCTGGGAGCTAAGCTTTCTTTCTTCCTTGGGGTTACCCAGCTGACAGGCAGTATAATAGCTCAGCTCAGGCTGCAGTGATATTTGAAGGTAAGAAATTACTTTAGAAAAGGACCCCCTTATGCTATTTGAATAAAACAAGGATAAAGGAGTCAAGTTGCTCATAAGAAATCACATAAAAGCTCAGAAATTTTTTTTTTAAAGAAAGATAACCCAATTGATCAGAACTTTAGAACAAGAGTTATATTTTGTTTTAGTCTTGAGTGACACTGTTTATTTGTATATTTTTGGTTTTAAACATCTAATAATATATAAGAGGCAGTATAGCATAATGGTTATTATATTATAGCAGAGATAATACTAAAACAAGACCTTTTTAAGTCTAGGCTCTTTCAACTATTTTTTGTTCCATTTCCAAAAAAAGGATAAATAAAATATTTGGCCAATATAGCAAATCTTTGTGCATTTTAAATATATAAGCTAATTGTAAAAACAGCAGTATGATTGTTTTTTTTTTTTTTTTTTGAGGCTAAACTATTTTGTAAAAACAAGGTTTTTCTGTGGAAGGAATTTTTGGTTGTACAACCTTCCCCACTTTGCCCAACTATAGCATGAACTTTAGTCTCAAAGAAGTACATAATGAGTGTATACAAAAAAGATTTAATTTAGAAGTACTAGAAAGTCTTTATAGAATGATTCTACCTCTACATAGTCAAATGTATTGCATTAATTGACATGTCTCATAATTTCAATTTTATACAATACATGTATGTCTTACACATCATCTTCTGACTATTCACACAGCTGCCATTCTACTTCTAGCTCTAATCTCTTGTTAACTGGATTGCTGCAATAACTTCATAATTAACATCTCCACTTCTGCTCCTTGCTCAACTCTATTCCAGGCAATTTTGCTATCTGTCCTAGCAAATAATCAAATTAATATTATTTTTGTGTCAATGACCTGGATCAACTCACTCTTCATATGACTCTCCTGACTAGAATGCCCTTCTCTGGCCACCATTTTCCTTTGTGTCTCTATTAGAATCACTCCTTCAAATTCTTGAGAGCAGTGACTTTCAAATTTTTACATCTCTATTCCTAGCACTTAGCAAAATACTTAGAATATAGTAAGTGTTTAATAAGTGCTTTTTCAATTATTCACTAATTTAAGAACATAATAGGTTCTGGTCATAATAAGTAATAAATAGCAAAAATTTAACTATATTTTAATAGATAGGATATTTTTCATTACTGATAGGAGAATCATTCCTGTATCAACTATCTTTGTGTGAGATTATCAACTTTTTAGGATAAAAACAATAATGCAAATCTAGAAGAATAGAAATGAGAAAAATCAGTGTTGCATAATTAAAAGAACTCCAAATTTAACAAGTATGCAAGTTTTTGATGATTAACAGTAGGATAGTGACAATAGGAAGAAGAGACATAAGACAATTATACTAATCATATATAGATGTTTATAACTGGCATAAATTAATTGCCATATCAAGAAAACCAAAAGATCTGAAAAAGTGCTTAGTAAGTATGAATTAAACCAACAAATAAATAAATATAGCAGTTAATGATAACAATAGCTTAAGGTATAAACATGCTTGTAAAATTTTATGAAGAATAGTACATTATGAGCAGTTGTCTCAAAAAACATAAATAGGAGAGGGTAAAACAAGTTTAAATGAAACAGCTTAGAAAAAAGACTAAGCAAATTCAAAAGATTAAAATATGAAACTGGGAAGATGACAATTTTTTAAATAGAAAAGATGTGCAAAGATTTTAAAGAATAAGCACCATCAAATACAATGGTGCCACTATTCTTGACTCCAAAACAACCATTTCAAATATATGTATGGAGAAATCATAAATTATTGTGGGGTACAGGCAAGGAAACTCATGTACTAAAAGAATGTGTGTGAGAGAGTATGCATAACTACTTTCCTGCCTAAATATTTTTTTTCCTGGGAGTAATATACAATGCATGTTCTTCCATCCTTCATGCTAAAACAAAACAAAAACAAAGGAAACCCCATTCACTTGATTGCCCATTACCATTAGCTATTATCATAAATTTCTTATTTCTTCTATAGCTAAATTTCTTTTTTTTTGATCTTATTTTACCACTTTTTCCCTGTTTTCCCCAATATGACAACCTTTCCCCCTCTAGTTTTCTTTTTCATATTATCAAAGTAATATTTAGTTAATTATACCCCCAAACGTTATCCCCATAGTAGAAATAAAGTTCTCAAGAGTCCTTTCCTTTTTACCTTTTTATGCTTCTCTTGAGTTCTGTGTTTGGATGTCGAATTTTTTGTTCAGATCTGGTCTTTTCATTAGAAATAGGTGAAATTTACCTATATCATTGAATGACCATCTTCTTCCCTGGAGGATAATGCTCATTCTAGCTGGATAGGTTATTCTTGGCTGTAATCCAAGTTCCTTTGCCTTTCAGAATATCTGGTTCCAGGCCCTTCGATCCTTCAGTGTGGAGGCTGACAGATCATGTGTGATTCTAATTATTGATCCTCGGTATTTGAATTGTTTCTTTCTATCTGCTAGCAGAATCTTTTCCTTGGTGCTACAGTCCTGAAATTTAGCCACGATATTCCTTGGGGTTTTAATTTTGAGGTCTCTTTCAGGAGGTGATTGGTGAATTCTTTCAATGGTGATTTTGCCTTCTGATTCTACAATCTCAGGGCAATTCTCTTTAATGATTTCCTGGAAGATAGCATCAAGGTTCTTTTTTTCATCATGGCTTTCCGGAAGTCCAATAATCCTTAGATTGTCTCTCCTAGATCTATTTTCCAAGTCAGTTGTTTTTCCTAGGAGATATTTCATATTTTTTTCTAATTTTTCATTTTTTTGTTTTTGTTTGACTGATTCTTGAAGTCTTATTGAGTCATTCACTTGCATTTGTTCAATTCTTATTTTTAAAGTGTTGTTTTCTTCAGTTACCTTTTTAAGCTCCTTTTGTAACTGGCCAATTGAATTTTTTTGTTCATTGCACTCTTTTTCCACTTCACTAATTTTATTTTTCAATAAATTGGTGTCTTTTTCATATCTCTTTTGCAGGGCATTATATCCTTCTTGCAAGATATTGTATCCTTCTTGCACTGATTTCAATTTATTTTCCCATTTATCCTCCAGCTCTCTTTTGAGGTTCTTTATGCAATCTTCCAGAAAGGCCTTTTGAAAAGGGGACCAGTGACGGTCCTTAATAACTTCCTCTGGATTTTTGTCTAAAGGAAACTCAGGATCTGGGGTCAGCCCTTCTTTCTCTCGATAGAAGCTGTCTATGGTGAGAGCTCTCTTTTGCTTCTTCATTTTTTTTTTTTAGACAGCATGGGTGTCTCTTTAAGGCTTGTAAAAAATGGCGGCTGAAGTTCTTTGCCCTGGGGCAATTCGGCAAATTAACTTAAGGTTCTGGGCCAGTGGGGGCTAGGACTAAGTCTGAATTACTCCTTAAACAAGGCAAGTCTGCCAGAACACCTGCCCCCAATCAGGGCAGAGTGTCCCAAGTGCCTCAGATAAACTCCAGGTGTTTGGAGTTTGGAGTTTCTGCCAAGATGAGCTGAGTCCCACCCTCACTTCCAGCCTGCACCGAGTCCACTTTTTATCCCTCTGTCCGAGTTAAACAAACCTGATATGAAGTTCTTCAGAGATACCCAAAAGCACTGTTCAAATATTTCTGGATTCGTTGACTTGAAGATCAGTTCAGAGGTTTATTTTATTGTTGTTTTGAGAGAAGATCGGAGGAGGATGCAGAGAGTCACGTTTTCACTCCGCCATCTTGGCTCCACCCCCAAAATGTTTCTATAGCTAAATTTCTTGAGAAGACCATCTACAACTGTTAGATTTCCATTTACTCTCTTCCTAATTCTTTGTAATTTTGTTTTTGACTTTACCATTCAAGCAAAATTCCTCTCTCCAAAGTTATCAATGATCTCCTAATTTCCAAATTCAATAGTCTTTTCTCAGTCTTCATCCTTGATGTTCTGAACTTTGGACCCTGTTGACCAGTGTTTTCCTCTGATACTCTCTTTTGCCTAGGTTTCAATAATACTGTTGTTTCCTGCTTCTCCTCCAATCTGTCTGATGACTCCTTAATCTCTTTTTCCTGGGTCTTCATCCAGTCATCCTGCTGATTCTAGGGCCCACAAGATATTCTGTTTCTGCCAAGGACACACCCTTATCCAGGAAAATTGGGTATGATATTTCATTCTTTATGCTCTTTCTCATAGCATCCTCTCATCTCACCATGTAAAATCTATTGTCAAGTCATGTTGATTTTTATCTTTGTAGCATTTCTCACATATGCCCCTTTCTATTCTTTGATTTCTATCACCCTGGTTCAGGCTCTCATCACCTCACATGTGAACTAATGCAATAGTCTAGGTTGGTCTCCTTGCTGTGAGTGAGGCTCTCTCCCCTCCAGACTATCTTATATTCAGCTATCAAAGTGATCTTCCTAAAACACAGATAATCCAATGACATGGAACCCTTTGCTGTTCTTCAAACAATACAAGAAATTCTACCTCCTGATGTCATGCATTTTTAGTATTCCCCTCCCCTTGCTCCGAAACCTTTTCCTTATCTTCTCTGCCTGCTGGCTTCCCTGGCTTCCTTTTTCATCTAAAATCTCATGTTTTTAAAAAGTCTTTCACAATTTCCCTTAATGCTAGTACTTTCTCTTTTATATTATTTCCAATTTATGCTGCATGTATCTTGTTTGTAGTTTGAGTATTTATATGTTGTTTGATTTATTTGCATGTTGTTTTTTCCACAATATTGTTTATTCCTTTAGGGCAAGGAGTATTTTTGTCTTTATTTGTATTCTCAGTCTGTAGTACAATGTCTGGCACACAGTGGGTGCTTAATAAATGCTTGTTGACTTAGCTTGGTTGCATTCTAGTGTTATTGGATCACTCAAACTATTGTATTGTTTCTTAGATAAGTTCTACTATCTTTAAATTTTTTTTTTTTTTTGCTTTTTTACTGAGGCAATTGGGGTTAAGTGACTTGCCCAGGGTCACACAGCTGTTACATGTCTGAGACCAGATTTGAACTCAGGTCCTCCTGACTTCAGGGCTGGTGCTCTATCCACTGCGCCACCTAGCTGCCCCTATCTTTAAAAATTTTTAACTTAAAAATTGATGTGGGAAAAAGCAAGTTGATTTCAAATGTCAACTGTGAAGACATGCAGTTACATAAACAAACCCCAGTTCTCATATATTGGACAAGCAGTGAAAATGGGTCATGAATTAGAACTGAAATTTAACAATAAAAAAATTGAGTTGATTTGCATTTGGGAAATTGTAAAGCTTCTCAAATGGTGCCAAATATTTCCTTGGAGAAGAGGTACATCCATTTAATTATAATATTCTACTACTGTTGCTATTTTGTGTCACAGAATACAGCCATATTAAAGAATTAGTAATTCTTTAAATAATAATAAATAAATTAATAATTCTTTAAATCAGAGAAAAATAAAAATGCACCTGATGCATTTTAGCTGGCTGTAACATAATAATTAAGGAACTATGAAAAAAGACCATAGTAAATGATGCCATCAAAGAAATGTATTATTGAAAAAAGAATGCTACTCCTAAAATGGGCAAGCCTCCATGCTAATTCCTAGTCATATCCACATAATGCGATCTGAGCATTTGTCATCATTCTGATCCTAAAACCTCTTTCTCCAAATTTTTGATTCTGTCTCAACTATACTGGTACATAATTCTGGTAACAATTCTGAAAGATAAGATTTGGCCTCATCTTGCCATATCATTTTCTGGGCATCACTATCCCTATCTCTTTTACAATTAATTTTTCTGTGTTCTGTTGTCCCATTAGAATATAAACTCTTTGAGGGCAAGGACTGTCTTACTTGCTTAAATTTATATCCTTAGAGTGTACTATAGGTTCTTGGCACATAAGAGATAATAAACTATCTATCTATCTATCTTTCCCTATTATTTATCTATCTACCTACCAAACAATATGGTGAAAACAAGAAATAACTAATAGAAAGTCATGATATCTTTGTGATATCTGTTAAGAGAAAGCAAGGAAGGCCTGAATATATCAGATGATTTCTCTTGGACAAACTTATGAGAAGGCATGAATAAAAATTGCACAAGAGAAGTAGGCTGAGATGATTTGCAATATGCCTCATGGGAGGGAACATTCACTTGTATTCACAAATCCTTTCAAATTATTGAATGGAGTTTAAAGTGGGAGGAGAATTGGCAAGTACAATAGGTTATTATTTATAATACATGCTTGGTCAATGTTTCACATAGCTGTGATTTGGTTAGCCCATCCTTCATCTGTATAGATTGTAACCCTTCCAAAGCTTGGTAAATGATCTTCATAATCTTCCGTGGCAGAAAAATTCATTATCCTGTCACTAATCTGGTGATAAACATCTCTCTACTTAGCTAGACTGATACTCACCTAAGAGATATGCTCTGGGCCTGTGTTTGAAGCTTTTCAGCTTTAATAAGATTTCACAAAATTTCTTCTCCATTGATCCAGCCTTTACCAGTGTCACTTCCGTAAGGCAATGGCAATGGGAGCAGGACTTTAGTGGAGATGAAACATATACAAACTTTAAATCCCCCAATCCGAAAAGCTTCTTGTTAGATAGTTCAAGTAGTGTCTCATTCACATCCTTGCTCTTCTATGGTGGCAAATTTTCTCATTCCCCTCAAGATCACTGACTGGGGATTTTCCATATCATAAAGATAAAACTCTTTTTGAATGCTACTGCTTTGCTGTACTATGCTTAGAATGGAAATAAAATGCACTGCCAACCCTCTGACATTATCCATGCAATGAAAAATATAGCTCTTATAAATAAGGTCCCAAGAAAACAGATAATTATTTTTATTTACCTTTGTCCCTTGATATCAGGAGATATATAAGAAGATATCAAGCAGAAATGGTTGAATCAAAAGAGGATTTTTTAAAATAATTATGGCGATACATGGGTGTGTGTAGGCAGCTGAGAAAAGATTAGAAAGTCTAATGATCATAAAGGTTCTTCTGGAAAAGACTGGAGGGCTGGGAATAAGAGTACATACAAAATGGTTTGATTTGGCAAGGACCGCCTCTTCCTATGAGATAGGAGTGAAAAAGGAGACAGTGGGAAAAGACATATGAATGATTAAGATAAGGAGGGAGAAGAGGGAGTTCTTGGCAAAAGACTTCTCTTTTTTATGACTAATATAAAGGGGTTTTCCTGATTCTGGGTCTAATGCTCCTACCACTTTACCAAAGTGAAGCTTTATTGCTTTCCTTTGCCTCAGAAATGGAAGTAAGGACAAATGAAGTCCCCACTACAAACTTCTGTTCTCTTTTCTATAACCTGAACCAGCCTTCAAAGAAGAGACAAGCATTTTTAATGGCAGGACTGAGGCAGCAATTCTGTCTTCCCATACAAAAAATTAACATCCTTTTTTTTTTTTTTTTTTTTAAGACAGGATGGCCCTAGGTTCACCTATAATTTTTTTTTATTCTTGAGGTATAAGCCAATTTCTTGCCAAATGGCTTTGCAGTTTTTTTCTATTTTATTTAAGCATTTTTACTCTATGCCTAAATTATAAAATTATGACTGATTTCAAGAAAAGACTTCTTATGGTAGTTTCTATTTTAGTACTTACCATTGGGATTTTTTTGGGGGGAATTACAAGTCCATAATAATGCCAAGTATTGTGGGATAGAATAGAAATAATGTCAAAATGCCTAAATTGTTTTTTTTTAAAGAATCCACAATTCACAGTCTTTCTCTTCATTTTATTTAATTATCTATGCCCATGTATGAATTTATATTCATACTTATTGTTTCCTTATGTAAATTCTCCTATAGTAGCAGAAAAAGATAGAACAGAGAATGGGGCGGAAGAACACAGAATATTAACCTAGTAAAAACACACTAAATGAGCACTAAAGGGGAAGCCCAGCTTACAGCATCTGGATTCTTTTGTTAAAACTATTTTGAGACATTTCACCAAGGAACATCTTGGTTACTTGGTAACTAATTCTGATGAATGGTGCTGTAAACTCTCTGGAGAGGGAGATAATTATTAATATTCTTAAATTTTTAAAAAGTGACTATTTTAAAAACAAAACTAAAACTAATAATATAGAATAGTAGCCTCTCCTAAGGAGCAACATATATGCAACTCTATTAATATTCGCATTAGAGGGGATCTTCTCTCCCCCTCCCCCAAGAGTAAGCAGTGGGCACTTGGCTCAAGCTGCTCTATTCAGTTTGCTGCTGCTATGACAACTCTCCAGAGGCAAATGTCAGGTCAGCTCCAGGCATATATGTCTAGAACATAATTGCTTTGTCAGAGACCTAATAGGCACCTACGTTCACTCTCTGGAACTGCTAAAAGCTCCAGTGTCCAAGTAACTAAGTGATGTAATGTTCTTTAGTCACTCTTTCTGCCACTTGCCCCACTCTATAATATCTAATTTATAATTTTATTTTATTTGGTCACAGATCCAGATGCTTCTAATATGTGCTGAAAAGTTAACATTCATAAAGCATCCTTTTTGCAGTTTGGTCTTTAGTAGATTTTTATGTGTGGTCTGTCTAGATACAACCATTCTTATGTAAGAAACAATTCCTCATATCATCTGTGTTAACAAACAAAACATTAAGAGCCTTATAATTATTTCTCTCTTTTCCTAAAAAATATCCTGGTCATTAAGCAACAATTAAATTCAAGTCAATGAGAATTTATTGAGTCTCCTCTTATAACACTAGAGTGCATTCATTCTTTCTGAAGAGGGATATGCAAAGTAGGAGGAAGAAAAGATTTTTGCCCTTGAAATCTTATGATTTCAAAATGAAAATAAGAAATTTATTTTAAAAATACCCAGGGAACAAATCCAGAACAATATAGCCTATACTGGCATGCAGTAGTTCATAGATCAAGGATCCAGAGAAGGGAGGAGTGATTCAATGAGCATGGTAGTGACTATATAATCAAAGACAGCCTTGGACTTGAAGTCGCAAGGTATAGAGTCACATTCTAGCCCTATCACTTATTAGCTTGGGGACTCTGTGCAAATCACTTTATTCCCTTGAGGTTGTAGTTTCCTCATTTGTAAAATGAATGAGGGGATCAGATGGACTAGATGACCTTTGAGGTCTGGCCTGCATTAATTTTGTGCATGACTTTTGAAGACTGTAGCTTGAAGACTGTAGCAGAGATGGAAAGTGGGGTTTGAGCTAGACTTTCAAAGAGTGCAGGACCATTGGATTGATGAAGTCACTTAATTTAATTCTTAAAAAGTATTTATCAATCACTTGCTATATTCTAGGCCCTGAATTAAATGCAGGGTATACAAAGGAAGATAAAAGAAAATGATTCTTTTCTTCAGAGAGCCCATATTCTAATGGGGGTAGACTAGAAGTAGATAACTAGATACATATAAGACCTACACAGAGGAGGTGGGAGGACATTCAAGTGGGGCGAGCTATATGAATAAAGTCTAATAGGAAAGAATAACAGTGAATATACAGGAATTCAAGATAAAATCAGAGTGCTAAATAGCTACTCTACTCAACTTCATTCTCCAAATTCCAGGAATAATTACCAGAAAAACTCTCTGTATTTGTATGGCCACTTAGAATTTTCACTGTAATTCAATATACATTTATGATATACCAAAAGAATTCTCTCCAGTCTCTCCACCTCAGAACAAAACAAAAACACAATCTATACTGATCCCAGATTGGTTACATCATTAGAATATTAAGTTAATTATACAGATAATAGAATGGTATTGAGTCATGTCAACAAGTATTTATTAAGTATCTACAATATACCAGCTAACATGCAATATAAGCTAAGCACTGAGGTTACCACAAAAAAAGACAAAACAAACAAAAAGCAAAAAAACATTCTTTGTCTTCAAGGAGATCACAGGTTTATGGTAGAGACAAAATGTAAACTAATATGTACAAATAAGATATAAATAAACTACACTGGGAGGTAGTATCAAAGGGAAGGCACTACGATGAAGGAGGATTGGAAAATATTCTTGCAAATGGTGGAACTTCAGTTGAAATTTGAAAGATGCCAGGGAAGCCATGAGGCAGAGCTGAATCAAGAAAATATTTTTAGAGATTGACTTCTAACAAATGCTAGTTAGAGGAATTTACTAAGAATGAAAAGAAAAAAGCAGGTAAATTCTAAATTTCTCTTTTTTTAAAGTAATGCCAAGAGTACGTTAATTAAGTGTGAAAGGGCTACCTTGCCCTCCAACAAACTTACTGGTGAATTATTAATTATCAAGTAGTATAAAAAGGTGGCTTGAATAATTTTCACTGAATTATCACTGAATTAGTTTGTTAAATTAGAGATGACTTTTTCCAGAAAAAAATTGTCCCAAAAAGAAAATCCTACTTTAGAATGAAGCATTTCATATAAGAATACTAATAATAGCTAGTATTTATGTTTAAAGTTTCAAATGTATTTCATACATGTTAGCTCATTTGATAAATCATATAGGACCTAGGAATCACGTAGTCCAACCTCACAGATGAGGACCCTCAAACTTAAAGAAGTTATACCTTCTGTTCCAAAACAGAAAGACAGAAGGTTGTGTGGGAAATAGAATAAACAACAGATTGACTCAGGCCTTATAGGCATAATATCTTTTTCTAAAGTTAGTATTGTCTGTAAAAAGAAGATACTGGGTAAAATGATGCCATGGGGTGAATTCTATAGGAATAAAGTTTAAAGTGGGTAGTTGCTTAAGTGAGATATTACAGGATTTCATGATTTTACAAGAGGGATTGGATATAGTTTATTAATATGTGATTGTGGAATCATTTGGGGATACCTTATGGATCTGTGAATACATATATATACATACATAATATAATATACACACATAATAATATATGCATGCATATGTTCTGCCTTTGATACACATTGACTGTGTGACCCTGGTAAAACTATATAACTTTCAGTGCACTAGTCTATTTCCTAAGAGGAAGTTTATTTTATTTATTTATTTATTTATTATTATCTATTTCCTAATGGAAGTTGCTACTGAAAGAAAAAAAAAATTCTCACCTAGGAATTCCCCAAGCCAGTGAAAACCACAGATACAATCTCTACTGAGTGCTCAAGAGTCCTCTTCTCCAACCCAGTGCCAAAAATGTGTCTACATTAACAAAACTGGCAAGCCAGCGTTCATCCATTCTGTCTGAAGATTTTCAAAACAGCTCTCAAGTCATCCCATTGTACTTATGAATACCTCAAATTGTTAGGAAGTTTTTTCCTTCCTTAAATCATAAATTTATGTTTTAATAATTTCTTCTCATTGCTCTCAGTCTTGCTGTTTGGGGTCAAATAGAATAAGTCTAATAAATAACTATCCTTCAGGTATTTGAAGACAACTGCTATCATGTCTTGTATGCATTTTATATTCTTTAGTCCAAACTTCCCAAGTTTCAATGGGAAGGCCTTTTGTCTTGCTACTTGCCTCTCTCTGGATAATCTAGTTTAACAATGTCCTCCTTAAGCCATGGGGCTTCTCTTAATATAATCCTAGATAATATCTTATTTTTTGGCAGCTATCACATTGCTATTTCCTATAGAGTTTATAGTCCACTAATGCCCCCAGGTCTTTTACAGAAAAAAACAAAACAATATAGCAAAACCAAAACAAAACAAAACAAAAAAAAACCCTGAAAACCCAACCCAAAACTAACCTATTGTATGGTATTGTATGTCTCCTCCATCTTATACTTAATAAGTTTATTATTTTCATCTGAATACAGTATTTACATTAATTAATTACATTAATTTACATTTTAAATTAATTCTGAATTTAAAAATACTACATTAATCCCATAAACAAAATCATCACTTTTAAAAGATGATAGTATGGTCAAATGTTTACAGAACCCAAAAGACTGAATTGAAATAATTAGGAACTTCAACAAAATTACCATTTCCAAAATCAATCTATAGAAATTATCAGCCCTTTGTATATTATCCATGTTATCCTGCATATTCTGTCATAATATTATTTTTCTGTATATTTCCAAAACAAGGCAAGAAGAGAGTTTTAAAAAGTACTTACATACAAAATAACGATAGAATGTATAAAATATTTAGGAATCTTTTAACTAAGAGATATAAACTACTGATCATAACCCTGTATGTACATGAATTTTTATCTTGTTTTTTTTCCCCCCAGAGAATTGATTTCTGAATGCAGTCTAGTCTCTGAACATTTTTACAATGCTGATGACATATGTGACTGTGGTGATGATTACATAATGATTTTTATCATGGTGATTGTTAGTCTTCTCTATCAAATTCTACAAGTAAAGCAAGACAGTTTGAGTAATCTTATGTGTATTATTGCTGAGCTAGGCTATCATCAAATAAAATCTTTTATAATAGGAAAATATTATTTTCCTATGACATTTGGAGATATCCCCTAACACATGAAGATACTGCTTACTGGCTACAAGATAATTCATAGATGGGTTAAGAAAAATGTAACTTTTTCTATTTTTAAAAATCATTATTCTAACATTATTTCAGAACCACATATATAGAAAGTGAATATAGAAAAAAAAAACTAATTCACTGCTTTTTTGCATTCAGTTATATCTAATATGTAACATTTGAGGTTATCAAACCATTATAAGTGTTCTACTTTTGAAACCATAGTTCAAATTAAAAATGGTTATAACATCTGACTTCATAATATATGCGTGACTACAGCTCAGTTACCTCAATATAAATGACAGTGTTATGTCAAGGTAACTAAAAAGTTTTAAAGTGAATAAATGAAAGAGAAAAGATAGGCTAAAAGATACACAAATTATGTGAGAGTAATTGTTAAAATGAATATATGCTATGAAAAATATGTAGAATTAAGAATTCATGTACTATATCTAAAAATAATTTGGTTTTAAATAAGTAATGCTAATAAAGCTATTGACACTTTAATTCATATTCTGAATCATATGCATCCCAGATATTGGCATGTAAGGTATATCCCCTAATTATATCCAACCTTTCTGCTTCAACTTGTTGTATGTGGCCTATTATTAACATATAGCAAAGATCCCAAATAGATGTGACAATGACTTGCGTCTTTCCTATAAAAATGTAGTTGAAATCCCAGCTAAGTTGGATTTAGAGTGCACTCACACCTACTCCTTTAGAGTGATGAATATAAGCTGAACCAAATGCCTACATCAAAAAAAAATCATTTATATTATTCTGTGTCTTGGGAGGTGTCTACTAGGAAGACATTTTTTTTTACCATATTCCCCTTCATATATTATATCAAATTATGCTACTCATCTTTCATGGAATTTGCTCCTGCTCTCCACTATGCTTAACAATCACTTTATTTTCCTTTTCTCTACCTATCCCTGCATATTGAAAATCTTAATCATTTCTCAAGTCCCAGGCTTAATGCTGCCTCCTTTATGAAAACAATCCTGATCACAATAGATAGAAAAAGCTCTCATTTCTAAGATTTCCCAAAGTAATTTTCCTATGCTCTTTTATTGAATTATACTTTTATTGGAATTGGAAGGAACCTGAGATATCATCGAAGTCAACCTATACATAGATAAGAATCCCATCTTCAACATCCCCACTTCCACTTATGTTTCTTTCCACCACCAATTCACAGTGAGTGCAGGAATTTCAACACTCTTCACATCTGGAAAGTCCCAGTTGTTAGGATTGTATTATACTGTCTTGTATTTTGTTTAATAACTATTCAAAATTTGACTCTGCTTTCTTAAACCAAGATATAATAAACCATTGTCTTCATTCCTGTATTACCATAAGCATTTAGAACAGTGACTTCCACATGGAAAAAGTCTAATAAATATCTGTTGACTTAGTCTAATTGACTTGTACATCCCCTATTTTACCAGGAAAACTGCACGCTAATGTGAAAGTCTTACAGCAAATTGATTTGCTAGAACTATCATACAGACAAATGAGGGAACTCAGCTTAGCAAAATTTTATGTTAGGTACTTCTATGCAAGGTCATTTATGAAGCAACTTTGATTTAATTATGAAAAAGTTATACTCATTTTTCATATAGTACTATATACTCTGTAAAAACCTGGGAATTTATAGTTGAATTTTGATGATTAGAGTTAAAAGATTGGGGGTATAATTTAAAACAGTGCACATATCAAAATCTCACTAACTTTAAAATGAATTATTTATAATTATTCCACAGAAAATTTATTTTTCTTATTGATTTTTTAAGTTTATATTAAAATTACTTTTCATTTCATGAGTAACTTGATAAAATAGCAACGAGAAGTGGCCATCATATGATATGCAGTAAAAGAAGTTAAATCTAGCATTAAAAAATGTGACTAAAAAGAGATTACAAACTTAATAGTTTGAAACTCTTAAGCATCCTTATTTAAAAAACCAACACCTCACCCCGAATATAACAATGTTTTTTGTTATGATGAGCAGTAGGGAATATATATATACAATTGTATGATTCATTAATCTAGACAAAGGTTTTGGAATGAGGTCTCTTCTCGCCACCAAAATATGAATGCACATAATTATGAATGCAACTTACCCTATTTTTTGTTCTAGAATTTCACTTTTATCCCCATCATCATGGTGATATTTTTCATCTTATGGCAAGAATGAAATTCAACATAACATAGACACCATTTGCATTTTGGAGATGTAAATATAAATAATATAGTCAGGGTTGCAGTAGAATTTCATTTCCTCAAGGGAAAGAAATATGTCATTTTGTACCTCTATATTCTCAGCACCTAGTAAGGTACTTTGAACAGTACAGACAGTTAATAAATATTTGTGAATAAAGTTTTAGCATTTAAATTCACAAATTTCAAAAGTATGATAGTAGAAAAATATCTTAGGTATCTGTAATTAGATCAGAGTACAACAAATTCATAAATTCTACTTTTGTTTATCCTTCTATTTAAGGCTAATTGAAATAAAACAATTAATTTTGAGGAATTGAAGTATTTAAAAGTATATTTGTTAAGTTTAGCTATTTGGCATAAACTAAAGATTACATGGTATCTTTACTATTAGAATATGAGCTCCTTCAGAACAGGGACTGAGCATTTGCCTTTCTTTGTAACCCTAGCACTGAGCACACTGTTTGACACATAGTAAACATTTAATAAATGTTGACTGACTGGAAAACAAAAATGTTTTCATTTACTAAGGATTTTAAATAAGACAGAAAGATGTAAGCAATTTGCCTTTTGAATAAAAAAACACAAGAAATACAATTCATAAACTTACTTTTCCCCCTTTCTTTCTGAAGACACAAGCCAGATGTGTATATTAGAAACACCTATGCCTATGTTCCCCATATATTATATATGTCATGTAAAATTAATTTTTAAAGATCCTATCTAGATTTGTGCCTTTCCTTTTCATAATTCTGCTTCATATGCATGTTGCTTCAGAGAATAACAATACTATTTGAAATGCTTAGAATGTTATTTAACATAGCTAGCATTTTAAAGCTTAGATTAGGGATGCACTAAATATTTAACCATTGGGTCTGGTAAAAGGAAAAAAGTACATGTGACACATTTTTTTTCTTTTTAATCTGCATTATTAATATTTTCCCTATTACTTTTTTTAAAGTCCAGAAAATCTAAAATAAAAATCAAATCAATCCCTTATTTGTAGCATTTACCAGTTTTCAGGGTGTAAATACTCACACTGAAGAATCAACAACTGGCTCTTGCTAGCAAGTTTAAGCTATCTCCAGCACATTCCTAGATTAGACTATCATGAAAAGGCAAACAAATGATCCAGTAAAAACTGTTAGGATTAGCTTGTGTTAGTCAAGACCTGAGACTATTCAGAATGTACAGAGAATATAAGCTCTTAAATCTCTTTTGAACAGACATACTTTATTAGTCCAAATCAATACCAGGTCATATATAGACCAGATCCCTAAACTTCTTTGAAAGGAATACACACATTCAAAATACAATGAGAAAAATAAGGGAGTGTGTATGAATGTGTATGAATGTGTGTGTGTGTGTGTGTGTGTGTGTGTGTATGCAAACATTTTTGTTTTCAGAAGCAAGAATATTTGAATTGGTATACTGACTCAGAGAGTAGCTGCATGATCTTGAGTAAGTCACTTAATCATTGTCTACCTCAGTATCCTCATTTGTAAAATGGGAAGAATAATAGAGTCTAACTCCCAAGGAGATAATATCTGAAAAGTATTATGTAAATGCTAACTGCTACTGTTGCTGCTACTGCTACTGCTGCTGCTGTTATATTTCTTGAAAGTTTACAAAGTATTTTACTCATAGTTTTAGAAAGCTTCTTAGTGACACTGAAGAAAGAAGTGATTTTTCAGGATCTCACAGCAAACATGTGTATTTCAGAAGAGGGGAAGTGACCTAAATGTGGGTTGTCTTGACAGTAAGAGTATGTCATCCCTCTGTTCATTATGCTACAATGTTTCAACAATGAGGTATTAAAAGTATTATTACACACATTTTAAAGATGAGAAAATTGAGACCCCTTGTGGGGTTAAATGACTTGTCCATGATTACACAACTGATAGATTTCTGAGCCAGGATTTCAACCAGGGTCTTTCTTGACTCCAAGCTTAACACTTTTCCTTTCCCTTAGTTGCCTTCAATAGGATACTAATAGAATTATGTATGCTATTGGTACATGTTGTGTCTGGTCAATCACATTTCTCTTTATGGAAAAAGTGTATATTTTCACAAACCCAATTTTGGACATGCATTTAAGTAAATGCATTATGTAATACAATTGCAAATATGTAAAATACAAATACAAATAAGTAAATAAATAATATATGGGGATGCATTTAGACTTGGAAGGATAAGCTTTGTCCAGTTTCTATGATTACTTTTTAATATCTAAATTGTAACTATCCATAAATAATGTTTTAATTCTGGACAAGTAGTATGACTTCAGCCTGAATGAAATAGTAACATTCATCAGAACTGAATAAAATATTAGAAAATAGCATTTTTTTTTAACATTCCCTAGCTGTGTGACTCTGGGCAAGTCATTTAACCCCAATTGCCTCAGCAAAAAGCAAAAAAATTAGCATTTTTTTCTGCTTCTTAAATGAATGTTTTCCAAGGTAAAATTTTCAACCACTTCAAATTAACATTTTTTATTTGCTGGAGAAACCTGAATGATAATAGTACCCCAATCCATTTTTGGTCAATAAAAGGTTAAAATTGATTATCTGAATTGTGAATATTTTATTTAAACTTCTCTACTCTGATAAGATCCCTTGGCTGAAATCTGGGGTTTTTGAGACCAAGATTTTGGGTCCAGAACACTTTTGGGTTAGTTGTATTCAAGTGAAGAAAAGAAGTGTTTCATTGCAACAGTATCTCTCTTAATGTTCAAGAAAACCAACTCTAAGTGAACATCCTTTTAGCAAGGGAAAACAGCAACATCTTTGTATATGGGTAGCATATTGAAAAAATAATTAAATTTGAAAACATATTTGTTAAGACCTACAGGGACTCTTTCTTTAAAATTCCCACATTACTCAGTCCAAACACAAAATTTCAATCAGTTTTATCGTAATACAGTACAGAAAAGACATTTAATTATGGCAATACAGAAGATGAAAATTAGTTCAATTCTGATGATAAAATTATGCTTCAGGGCTAAACACAGTACAGAAATTACTTTTATCTCACTTTATTAATGGGGGCAATAAATGGCATGCTCTCTGTGCAATGGTTTTAAAATGGTCATATCTAAGTTCTGGTAAATTGTAAAAAAAATAAATTTCACTGTCTATTTTTCACAGCATTTGACTTGGAAGTAAAAGAACCTATTGCATCTGGTCTTGATGCTATTACTTAAACCACAAGAATTTAGTTAGTCTCCTAGTGCCTGTTTTAGGTACTCATTGTTTCTTCCTACTAAATCTTCCTTGCTACTAAAATCTCTTCAGTACTTAATATTCAATTAGTTTGTGAAATACAGAATCTATCCGGACTGTATTGCTGCATTAGGGCAGAGAGAACATTACATGAATATTTACTTTTAGTACCAACATATATACCAGAAGTCCAAATTTCAACCTGAATATAACCTGATTTTTTACACAAGGATATTAAACTCCAGAAATGCTGTTACATGTACTGTGAATTACTCATGCACACAGACTCTCTGTATTGACTTTCAGAACTAAATCTCCTATCAAAATCTCACTTGCTAAACCACTTACAGTACACTCTGAGGCTAATGTTTCCCATAACACATAACACCAGCAGATAGGGTGCATTTTTATAACTAGTAATAAGGTTCATACATTTGCAGGCAGCTTTATCCTGTCATAACACAATGATTACTATTGTTTTACTTTTCAATATAGGAATCCCCAAACATTTAGTAATAATAAAACAAATGTGTTTACAGTGTTTCATATTTTTAATATTAAAAAACAACATTGCCTTTACTTTGTTCTATGCATCATGTTCCCATAAGCTAATAATTTAAAATTTTACAGAATAACAGAATCTCAGAGATGGCAGGCACCTTAATGATATTTATTCTAGTCTTTATCAAATAAGAACTCTATAGTCTATACCTCCAATAAGCTTCCATAACAATCTCTGCTCAAAAACTTCCAGTGATGTTAACTTTCAAGAGAACCCATTCCTCTTAGGGGTAGCTTTGCTCATTAGAAAATTTTTACATATATTGAGGATAAATTTTCTTCTCAGCAATTTCTATTCAATGGTCCTTCTTGGACTTCTTAGAACCAAGGAAAGCTATATGACAGAGGTTCAAATTCTTGAAAACTGCTAGGTACCTTGTCTTCTGTTATATATTATCTAGGCAGCTACATGATATAGAAGACAGAATGATAGGCTTTAGAAATTGAGTAGCTTTGTGACCTTACAGAAGTCATTTAACTGATGCTTTCCTCATTTTCATTTGTAAATGGTGCTTATTAATGACTTGATTCTACATAAGTCACTTATGCTTCATTGTCTGCATCTATAAAAAGGGGAAAATAAAATCACCACTTTCTCAGGGTTGTTGTAAGAATAGAAGGACATACTTATAAAGCTCTTTGCAAATCTTAAAGTGCTAATTCCTACTTTTTAAAAAAAATTCTCCAGGGTAACATCCCATTCCTTCAATTAATCCTCACATGGTGTGGTTTCTAATTACATCAGTTATACAAGGAAATTAAAGATTAAAAATGAGTTAAAGTTGATTGGGGGAAAAGGGAAGTAGGTACAGTAAAAGTAAGGCCATGGATTTCAAGCAATAATTTATAATTATTTTTCTTAATTTTTCACTTACAGCATCTTTTTTTTTTGCTTTCAAATATGCCTGTCTCATAAAAAGGAAAGATTCACTAAACCCTGTACACATGAAAGACGACATAAGAATATATATGTACAACATACACACATGTGTATAATAATGTACAGATGCACACAAGGCACATGTGTATGTATATGTGTTTATATATATATGTATACATACACACATACAGAGCTAGATTATATAATGGATAGTCCAATCTGGAGTCAGGAAAACTCATCTTTCTGAATTCAAATATGGTCTCAGACACTTAGTAGCTATGTGATCCCAGTAAGTCACTTAACCCTATTTGCCTCAGTGTACTCATCTGTAAAATGAACTGAAGGATAAAAATGGCAAGCTGCTCCAGTATCTCTGCCAAGAAAATCTCTGCCCTCAAAATCAGGATAAGAACAGTCAGACATGACTGAAATAATTGAACAGCAATAAAATGTGCACACATATGCACACACACATGCACACACATGCTATCTGAATAAAAGCTTCTGTCATGACCAATGTCATGCTTATGTCCATAAAAGTTTTATTATAACAATCTCCCTAGTATTCATTAATGGTTCTTTTTACCTCTCATTTCCCCAGGTCAAGCCTTCTTAATCCATTCGTTATTAGTAGGCTCAGAGAACATTTCAGGGACAAATATGATACTTACTCTTAAGAATTACTGAGTATTATACTGAGTATTATAATACTCAGAATTATAAAAACCCAACAGGTAAGAAGTTATTACTTCTTAGTATAACAGTATGATTGTTTCCAAAATTCTGTAGCTTCTACAAATTATGTGCAGGTCTCAAGGATATATCTTCATGTACAAATTTTCAATAATTAACTTTTTTTGTTGTTTTTAGCAATTCTTCACTTGTCTGACAGCAGTCTGCAAATATGTTGCATAAATTGTTCAGTTTTTAAACTTTTCTTCTGTTGACATTAGATGACAAACTTCCTAACATGGAAGGATGTCAAAGTTCTCCTTAAAATCTTCCATTGAAATAAAACTACCTACTGGGTTAAAACACATTTTCTTAGGAGCTTAGCTTAATGGAAAGGGATTGTGGTAGAGCTTTGGGTCATTGTTATAGTTCAGGATGCTGTCACTAGGAGAGACCTCTGCTTTCTTTTCATTATAATCCCTAATAGACCATAACTTTCCCATTAAAATAACAGAGAAAAAAAATCAAAGAAGTATGTAATTTCTCAAATTTTCAAATCTTAGTGTGCTCAGAGAATAAAGCAAAAAAAATAAGCAAAGATTCCATTTGAAAAACTCACATAAAGAGAAAAAATACTTCAACAATCACTTGCACAGATCTTTATACATTTTGCCAGTGAAAACATAAGGAAAAGCAATGAAATATTTGAGTTTCAGTAAGTGGCCATTTAATAATAATGGTGAGAGAAAAAATTTGAATGTATGAAACTGCTTTGATTTGTGCAGATTTCAAACATGATATTGTTCATATTTCTACAATGACAAAGTGGAAAATAGAGTCGATTTTCCAAATCAAATTGAAACTTCTATGGATATAAATAAAAATTTACAGATAGATCAAATATTAGAGCTGAAAACTTAGAAAAAAACCCAGCCCTTCCAGAAGAGAATAATTTATAAAATATCTTAAGCTGTAATACTCTGGGGATTAATCAGATACTTTCCAGAAGAGAAAAAAAAAAAAAAAACTTACTTCTTCATGTTTTTGCCATTTGCCTTTGCTACAATACTAGCTTCTAGCCTTTTCCACAGGACTCTTTTATAAGTGAGCATTGTTTTAGAATAAGGAACAGAGGAAGCAATTTAGCATTTCAAATGATAACATTCATATCCAGATTTCAAAGCTCTTGATATATTCAATTAATTAGTTAATTTCACAATGCCTGTAAAATAGCTGCAAAGGCATCAAACATAAGTTTTCAGAGGCAATTTGGAAGTCTTCAAAAAAAAAAGGCTGGGTTGCCTCTTGTAAGTATTTTATAGTATAGTAAATTTTATTTGCATTTAGGTATAGGTTAGACTAGATGAAGGCTGAGATATCTTTTAACTCTGACATTCTGAGATTTTGGGAAATCTAATTTCTTTTTCATATGCAAGTCTTTCAAATAATTGAAGGAGAAAGGCATGTATAATTGATACCTTCATTTCCTTTCTTACTTTTTTAACTCTACCTTCTCGCTTCTGACCTCATCATTTACCTGAAACTGCTCTCTCTCCAGTTACCAATGATCTCTTTGCTGCCAAATCAAATGGCCTTTTCTCAATCCTCACTAATCTTTTATTTTATTTTTTATTTTCTTTAACCTGAGTAGAAGATTTTAGTTATACAGTACTAGATTTCATGATATTAGATTTAAAATCAAGAAGCTGCTGAGTTACAGTTCTATTATCTGATGTGTTGACTAGTCCAATGGAAAGAACAGTTTGGAGTTAGAGTACATGAATTCAAATGTTTTTTTCTGCCACTATCTATATTACCTCTGTGACCTTGAGCAAGTCAGTCAGTGACTCAGTCAATCAACATTTATTGAGTGCCTTCTGCATGTTAAACCCTGTACTACAAGTCACTTACCCTCTTCAGTTTTCTCATATATTGGACATCACTGTTTTGAGTTGAAAAGCAACTGAACCACAAAACCTCACACAGATATTGGCTTTGCTGGTACTTTGAACACAGACTATCTTCCTTCATTTCCAGTGCTGTTTCTACTATATCATCCTTCATTCATCTATTAATCAGCACCTTTGGGGTCAAGCCATTAAAGAATTTCCAAGTCTACTTGATTTTACCCCTTACGAAACCGTATCTCTCCCTTTTGCTCATGGGGACATTGTTGAAAATTCTGCAAAATATCTTACTGAAATTGATGTTATTAAGACTTTAAGCATCTCCCTGTGTTCATAAAAAACATTCTTTTGATTCTAAATATAGAACTAAGTTCTTCTTTCTAAGTTGCTATTTCCCAAGAGAATGGCAGGCAGCAATGGAACTTCACAAGCATTTTCTAACAGTTAGCTACTACACATACTTGTCCTCATTTATTGCCTGGAAGATTTTCACTATATATAGCATTTGCAATAAAGCCTCCATTAATGAAGAGGTTGCATTCCAAGAAAGCATTACTGTCAGATATTTTGTTATCAGACATAACAATAGATGTCAGAAATACTTCAGATCTTGGAACACCTTGATTATACCTCAAAATGTATGATTTGCTGTATCTTTCCTTTCCTTTCAGGAAAGGTGGACTGAAATTCACCAGCTGTTTTATCCCCAACAGAAGAGAGCCCTCCCATCTTTCAAGTATGGCTCCCCTCTCAATGATGTAGAGGGTGTGTAATATGGCTGGGGAGAAGGAGGGATATCTTGTTTCTCATTACTCAGCAATGCAATTGTGTGACTGTTATTAGAGTCCTTGCACAACCATATTCTAACTTCTTGAGATTCTTTACAGTTGTGACAGCACACAGTCTCCTCCTTCCTAAACTGCCAGAAACATTACAAATTTAATGCTGAACTAGTTTGTTAAAAGAAACCTTGTTTCCAGGGAAATTAATTTAAATAATACATCATGATAATGTTTTAATTTATGGAACATTTAGGTGGCCCAGTATATAAAGTGCTGGGCTGAGTCAGGAAGACTCCTCTTTGTGAGTTCAAATGTGGCACTTATTTACTAGCTATATGATTCTGGGCAAGTCATTTAACTCTGCTTGCCTCAGTTTTCTAATCTGTAAAATGAACTAGAGAAGGAAATGGCCAACCACTCTGGTTTCTTTGCCAGGAAAATCCCAAATGAAGTCACGAAGAAGCATACTTAACTGAAAGAACTAACTGAACAACAACAAATAAAGCTAAAGGCAAATTATAAAAATGAATAATTAGTCCAAGTGTAAATTGTTATTTTTCTACTCTTTAATCCCTGGAAGTAAGGCTATGTGTGTATTTGTTCAGCTAAGGTCTTTGACCTAGTTAGTACACACAATTGTATGATAAATTACAGATTTTAATACATTTCCTATGGCAGGGATGAGAAACCCATTTTTCTATTAAGGTGCATTTAGCCATGAGAGGTGCAGTAGGGGAAAGAAAAAATTGAGGCCACATTATAAATCAGTTTAATTTGTTTCTTTTTGACAGAGTAGAATCAACTGTTAGGCTGATATGCCTTTTAACTTAAGTGCATGAAACATTAAATTCTTTTTTATATTTAAAATATACTTTCATTCTATCTTATCACTAGTTAAGAGGAAATGGTAAGGAGGAAGATACAGAAAAAGGAATATAAAAGTGACACAGATAAAAGGAAACAGCAAGAAAACCAGTGTAATAAACATACAGATACTCATATGTAGACCTAGATACACAAATGGAGATAGTCACAGACTCACAGAGATTATAAAAGTACAACTATAAAGCCCAAAGAAAGAAAGCAATATATGTAGAAGGATATGTATATGGAGAAATGATCTTTTATGGACTAATATCCTCATTTTCCACTTTTTTTTACTTTAATGCCAGTAAGTTTTTTTATAGCTTGTGTTGTATTTTTACAACTATAGGCATAAATGAGTAATCCTAAATTTTGGTATTTATCCTTTACTGCAGATAAAATGCTGAATAAAAGGGGCAGCTAGGTGGCGCAGTGGTTAGAGCACCAGCCCTGAAGTCAGGAAGACCTGAGTTCAAATCTGGTCTCAGACACTTCCTAGCTGTGTGACCCTGGGCAAGTCACTTTACCCCAATTGCCTCAGCAAAAAAAAAAAAAAAGCAAAAAAAAATGCTGAATAAAATGCAGGACATATATACACACTTCTGCTTAAGCAATCAGACTTGGAAATTGTAGCAAAGAGATATAGAAAAGTTTTTATTGTTCTCCCTTTACTATTAACAACAGCTACTATTTGAACTTTATCTGTAACCCATATACCTTCTGAAATCCCAGTTTATTTAAGACAGAAAAGTTTCTTATTTTTTCCACAAAACTTTATTGTGAGTTTTTAACCTACTAAACATATTCTAAATGATTCATTCTTCAGTATTTCACAAAGACTTTTGCTCTAGTGTATTATACTTAGGAATAAGTTGGCTCCCTAAACACCTAGGTACCTGCTGTCTGTCCAGACGCATCCTCTTTGCAGCATTTCTGCTCTCACTTTCACAGGCTGAAGCCAAGATACTCTCTGCAACTGCTGAAGTAAGATGAGAAGGAATAGGTCGCGACTAAAAAAAAAGAGAGACAGAAAATAAAGAAGAAATAAACATTAATAATAGGCTCATTAACAAACCCAATGAATTCCTTAGAGGAACTCACAGAAGAGTCACATGTACAGGAGGATCCATTCATTGTAACTTAATTTATTTGAACAGAAGGAGGAAATGGAAATTGTAAAGATGAAAAATGAAAACTAGTTAGAGGTTAAAGCTGCAGTGCATACACAGATCCATCATTTCCCCCACAGCACCATTGTCCGGAGTATTGAGTTTGGCTCATTAGGCTGCATTTTCTGTAGGCAGTGTCACACTTGAAGCATCACAGCAGTAACCTTGCTATCTGAATATTTTTAACAAAACTAGAAATTCATTTTTAATTCCTTTATAGCAGATGACAATGTTTTTTAAACTTATAAAAACACAAGTGATGGGACTCAAATATCACTGAAAACATAACAGATTGTCAGACCAACTCAGAACATTCTTGATATGAAATTTTAATGAATATTTACAATCTTTTTTGCAGCATGATTGATGTGATTGAAATTGTTGTGATTTAAAAATGAACCTATACTTACTTGGATACACTAATAGATGGTGATCTTACTGCAATATGAATATACTTCCAAGTCTCAAATGTGGTATTTTTAAAAAAATGAATTCACATTATGAAATTTAAAAATATTTCTATGTATGAAATCTAAACTTCCTTATGACCCACACAGAAATCATCAGGTGAACTGCCACCTAAATGTCTATAAATGCAATGCAAGTCTTCATATCAATTTGTGAAGACAACAAACATCATTTTCAGACTTTTCTCAATGATTACATACAAAATCCTCCTGAAAAATGAAGAACTAAATGACTAACTAAATTAATTTTCTTAATTAAGATGCACAAAGATAGAACCAAAACAATATTAAAAATAAGTTGGAGCTGAATACAGCTCTAAAATACAAGCACAACTGTGCTTAAGGAAATTAATGAGCTTGACATGTCATTTCTTTTCATTAAATTTTAGTCAACAATGTGTTTGTAAGTTATTAAAAACTCAAACTGATAGGAAATAGTTTTCCTCTACCTCAGTTCCATTTAGCTCTAGCATTTTCTCAACTGGCATTAAGTTCTCTAACTCTTTCTATGAGACATGTTAAATAAATCTCACTGTAATCATTCAAATTTCTATAAAAATTGTTTGGACACTAGTTTTCTGAAAGATAGTTATAGATATTTCCTATATTCAGACAGAAATTAGTGCTCTGACCTTGTATGAATTATAAAGCAATGATTATGCCTTAGTCAGCAGACTTGGTCCTTGCTTTTATGGAGATGATAGTCTTCCTTGATAAAAATAAATAAATAAATAATTTGGTACTGCACCATAATAATGTCTACCCATCTACTAACCCTGTAAGATCTCTCAAGTGTTGATCATATATAGAGTTAGTAATAGAAAAGTACAACTAACATTATTGAGTCTGGGTAGATTTTTTTTTTTAAGAAATAGATTACAGGACGGGGCACAGAAAATAAAATAGAAGAGGGAAAATTAAAATGTTAGGGGACAAGCAGAGTGGCAGTCTATTGAAACTATACTGATAAAGTTAAGTCAGTAAGCATTTATTAGGTGCCTATTATCACAATGCATGGAGGAGAAACAAACTGAGTTATAAAAGATTCCAGAAGCACCTGATCAATTTTAAAATGCATGCTAACTCTTGTAAATATTTTAATTTCGTTCTTCTTTCTTAACCAGAAAAATGACAAATTACAGGTTTTCTTAAAATATGGCAAGTATTATTGTCAGAGCATAAATCAGATGGGTGCTCCTTCACCTTTGGCTTTCAGAAGAAACATAGAGAGTCATCATTACCTTCCCCCTTACTTCTATTGTAAGTCCAATTCAACAAACTCTTTTTAAGCATCTGCTGAGTGAGAAACACTCTGCTAGATCCTAGACACACAAAGACAAAATGAGTTCCTTCCATTAAGGAGTTTACATTCTACTGAGAAGAGACAAAATATCAACAGTTAAGCATAACTCTTAAGTTTGTCAACCAGTGGGATCAGAAATGGCTTCCTGATCCCTATTGCCTTTGTTTACACTGTTTTGGGAATGGTAGTGGTGACAGGTTTGCTTGTTTGTTTTTTAGAGAAATATGCTATTAAGAGTAAATCAATATTATACTAATACAAAGATTAATCCTTTTAGAACAGGAATTCTTGATCTTAGGTATGTGAGCATATTTAAAAAACAAAACAAAACAAACTTTGATAACTATATTTCAGTATAGTGGCTCTTCTTTGTAATCTCATATATTTCATTTTGTACCTTTAAAGCAATACTCTGGGAAGGGACTCATAAGCTTCATTAGACTGCCACAGAGCTCTATAACAGAAAAAAAAGGACAAGAATACTTGGTTTAAAAATGTAAATTAGTAGATCCCCCTCTTTTAATTTCAAGTATAGTATTCAAAGTGTCTCTTTTTCAAATCTCAATTCTCTAAAACCATTCATTCAGGGAAGGGAAAATTTCACTCAATTCTTCTAATTTCTTTCCCTTTTGTCTCTCTATTCAGACTTTGTTAAAAGATGAGATGGTTAAGTCATGGACAGAGATTAATTGACAGAAATAAAAGCTCCGTAAGGAAAAGATATGGCATGTAGACCAGAGGAATTACATGTCAAACATGTAATAAAAATGTTCATGGTATTATGTATATTTACATATTTATTTACAATGTGTGTTTAATTTGCAAACACACTGTAAAAGAGATTACAGAAAAAAATTGAAATGGAAAGATGCAAAAATGTTTGAAATCTATTTGGCAAATCTTATATTTTTACAATATTTGAATGGTTTAAATAAAGTTTTACCTAGAGACAGGGTGGGAGAATAATTGACACTGGAGGAAACTGAGAGAGGCCATATGTAGTTTAATTTCTAATCATAGAATGTTAAGAGTTGGAGGGGATCTTAACAATATCACATTAATTTATTTAACATATTTTGAAGTAAATTTATTTTAATGCAATTGACATGTTAGAGAACATTTTGACTAAAACTAAATTTTAGGTTTGTTTCTATATGACTTCTGTCAGAAATAGCAAGAATTCAGAAAATTGCACCACTTTACACTGCTATAAGCTACTCAAACTTCCACAAGAAAACCAGTTCTTTTAAATTTTTTTTTCATTTAACAGTTTTATTTTTTCATTTACATGAAAAGATGACTTTTAACATTCATTTTTGTAAGATTTTGAGTTTCAAATTGTTTCTCCCTCCCTTATCTCTCTCTTCCCCAAGCAAGCAATTTAATATAGGTTATATACATTTCTAATCATTTAATCATATTTTCATGTTAATCATGTTGTGAAAGAAAAATCAGAACAGAAGAGAAAAACCAAGGGAAAGAAAACAAACAAACAAAAGATGAAAATAGAATGCTTCCATCTACATTCAATTTCCAGAGTCCTTTTTCTGGATGAGGATGGCATTTTCCATTCCATTGCAAGTATATTGGATCTTGGATCATTGTAAGCAACATCATATTTAACCACTTTATCTTATAAATAAGAAGATTGAGGCCTTGAGAAGTAAAATAACTCATTCTAAATTATCTTGTAGCTCTTGATTTTCAAGTAAGTGCTCTTTTCATCAGATTATTCTACCCTACCTCCCCCCCAAAAAGCCCTATGACATTTCTTTTCAACTACTTATGATTAGGATCTCAACTATTACATTAAGGTTAAGTAATTAGATAGCAAAACATGATTCACAACTAAAAATTATGAAGGCAGGAGATATTATCTCCTTATAAAACAGCTGCCAAGACTTGTGACACCTATCCATGGAATTACAAGTAAAACAATAATATGATTATAATATTTGAATGAAAAATAATACTATAGTAAAGCTAATGTATACTAATCGGGGTAAAGAAGGCGAGTCTAAATATACCTTATAGAATTGTATATTTAAAATATAATTTTATTACTTTAAATATATGTACATTAATTAGGATTTTTAAATTATAAATAGAAACCTCACCATATCCTGATTTTTATGGATATATATATACATATATATGTATATATATATACAAGAGTCCTCAATGAAAATGCTTAAAACCTTTAAAACAGGCTTTTTATTAAGTGGGTAAATACTACTGTTAGTGTTTATCTTATTAATTTGTTTGTTTAAAAACAACTAAAAAGGACATTCACACAAAAATACACAAATCTTTGGCTTAATCTGAAGGCTGATGCTCCTGAACATGAATGACTGTTGAAGATTTTTGAATTTCAATTAAAGCTTAGAACTAAGTCTACCCAAATTGTAGACAATACAGGAACAGAGGGGCCAACATACATTACAGCTTTTTCTAAGGTTTCTAATAATAATAGAAATAAGACAAATACTTCGTGAATCTAAATTATTGAGGTTATATTTAGTTGTCAAAAAAATAACCAAAATAATTTTAAAATAAAAATTGGCTAAGTAAGAGAAGCTATTTTTAGTCATATGAAAAAAATACTCTAAAGCACTATTGATTACAGAGATGCACATTAAAAGGCACTACCTTACACTTATCAGATTGACTAAGATGATAGGAAAATGTAATAAAAAATGTTGGAGGGTATGTGGAAAAACAGGGACACTAATGCATTACTGATGGAGTTGTGAACTGATCCAGCCTTTCTGGATAGCAATTTGCAACTATGCCCAAAGGGCTATAATACTGTGCATACCTTTTGGTCCAGCAGTGGCACTACTGGGTCTTTATCCTAACAAGATCAAAAAAGAGGGAAAGGGACCCACGTGTGCAATTTTTGAAGTGTCAAGAAATTGGAAATTGAGTGGATGCCCATCAATTGGGAAATGGCTAAATAAGTTATAGAATATGAATGTAAATGAATATTATTGTTCTAAAAGAAATAATGAGCAGACTGATTTCAGAAAAGTCTGGAAAGATTTACATGAACAGGTGTTGAGGGTAATGAGCAGAACTAGAAAAATCATTGTTCACAATAACAGCAAGATTATGTGATAATCAATTATGATAGGGTTCTCAGCAATACAGAGATCCAAGACAATTCCAATAGACTTGGGATGGAAAATGTCATCTGCATTCAGACAGAACTATGGAGATTGAATGTGGATTGAAGCATACTATTTTCATCTTTTTTTTGTTTGCTTTTTTTCTCATGGTTTTTTCCTTTTATTCTGATTTTTCTTTCACAATATCACTAATACGGAAATACGTATAAAATGATTGTAATGTATATAATATATTTCAGATGACTTCCTGTGTAGGAGTGAGGAGATTTCATTTGGAATTAAAATTCTTACAAAAATGAATGTTGAAAAGTATCTCTTACATTAATTGGAAAAAATAAAATGCTATTGAGAAAAAAAAAGAAAGAAAACATTACCTAAGAGAAGCCAGGGTTGATAATGGATTGCTTTATAATAAATAGCACTATTATAATTCCACTATTGGATAGTCCCTTGAGGTCACAGTTTTGTATCCAAAGATAGTGTTAAACACCAGTTATTTCCTCTCCCAGCTCCAAATTATTAATTATTTTGAAGCTGATTATACAGTTTTGACTAGCCAAGTCTTTTGTTACCAGTCATAGATCTGTTTCCCTTATTGGGTTTATTTCATTTTTTATGGTAATCAAAACAAGATAGTATAATTTTGGAACAAATTAACAAATATTTCTCTTTATAAAGGGTTTGATGGAATAGGTTTAAATTATTGTCAAAAATGGGATTTGTATGTTTCTTTTGTTTATACTCTTCCTTAGTCTTCTTTATTCCCATGGATTATCGTGAGTTCATTGAAATGTCACTGTTTCTGAGTGTTCCTGACAGATAATTAGCATAATGCATCAATCCCTACTCTGGACCAAGTTCTGCCATTCTTGAGTGTCAAAGAAATGCTACTGCTCAGACTTAGTGCCTGCTTATGCCACAGTGACCATAGAAACAAAAGATTTTAGGGAATGACAAGACAAAGGGATCATTTTAAAAACAAATGAAAAGCATTTTGGCAAAAGCCTTGGAAAAACATGTCCCTTTTAGATTAGTTCCACTGTAGTTCATTTGAGAAAAACTGGAGAATAACCTTTAAAAAAAACTAAAATATTACACCATGGCAGGTGGGCAAAGTTGTGCTGATATTGGAAAGGTCAGTTACCTATTTTTTCTCCCATGTGGTAGATAAAACTAACTACTCACTGCTCACTAATTAACTGGTCATAATTAGCTGTCATTCTCAACTTGCTTCTGGGAGCATCTTTCCTCAGCACTGCTCAAATCTTGTTAATTACCTATATTTGAATCAATGCTGATTGTGCCATTATGCATATGGTTTAGCTGTTCCAGTGAACCTGGAAATTTTCCTTTTCTTTTTTCCCCTGCATTTCTTCTTTTTTAAAAGTCTTTCTTTAATTGAAGATTGAAGTTGAAGCTATTGCTGGAAGGTAGCAATGGGAATTTCCATAAATAGTATTCTATAAGTCAAATGGGAAAAAAAATGAAGTCAGAGTTTCTTAACCCTAGATCTATGAAATTATTTAAAAATTTTTTTTTGATATTATATTTCAATAAAGTTGTTTTCCTTGGTAATCCTATATATTTTATTTAATATATTTTAAAACTTTTTTTGTTAGAAGAGGCTTCACTGATTCCAAGGGGGTCAGTGATATTAGAAAAGTTAAGAATCCCTAACTTAAACTTTTCTTGAATAACAAAACAAGCAACCTTTCTCCACCTCATATTCAAGAAGGTTATACCCAGGCTCTTATACCACCTTAGTGTACTAGTAGTAAGAATATGCTGGTAAATATTTAACAATCAGGTCTCCAAAAATAATGTACACATAACAAAATTTAAACTTAATTTACATTATTAATATTTTCTCCCATCACTTTCTTAAGCCTAGACAATCAATAATAATAATTCAAGGTGATTTGTAGCATTTGTCAATTTAGAGGAATAAATGCTCATGCTGAGAATTTAACAATTTGCTCCAGTTGGTTGGTGATTCTCTAACACACCCTCAGATAGTAATAAGAAGAGCACTGAACTCTAGGTTTGGATCCTGGCTCTGTGGTAGCTACTTCATTTCTCAGTCAAAGGGAGAAAGATATACCCTATCTTACAAGATTATTGGGATAGTCTGTAACCATTTATTGCTCATTTCTTTTAGTCAAGTCTGACTCTTTGTGGCCCCATTTGGGGTTTTCTTAGCATTGGGGTGTTTTTCTATTTCCTTCTCCACTCATTTTTCACAGATAAGGGAACTGAAGTAAATGGGGTTAAATGAGTTGTCCTGGGCCACATGTTGACAGAGGCTGGATTTGAATTGAGGTTTTCATTATTCTAGGGAGAATGATCCATCCATTGCACCACCTAGCTGTCCCTTTGTAACCACAGGGTGGCTATAAATATATTCCTACTTTTTGTCACAGAATTATTATAATGATAGAAAGTCAAAATTTAACCAAGACTGGAATGCTTCTGTTTTAGGCTATGGTATACACATGTGTAGGATCTTTTAACCTTTTAAAATTGCCACCAAGTCTTGTTCAGACCAGCTTCAGGGCTCTAGAATTATCTGAGGCTCACACTGAGCTAGAGTTGTTAAAGACCTCTGAGGCCATCTCATCTAGCCTCTTAATTTTATAGACAATGATATTAAGATTGTGGAAGTTTAATGAATTATCCAAAGTCACACAGGTTAATTAGCATCAAAAGCAGGATTTACTCCAGAGTCAGGCACTTTCTCCATTATATAATAATTCAGTTTTACAAATGTTTTATGTTGTTGTCCTTCATTTCTGAAAATGACCAAAATGACATCACTATTTTAGAATCTAATTACAGTTGTGACTGTGGCTGATCAGAACAATATGAGAATGTGGAAAAAATGTGGAATGTAGAATGTGGAAATGTAGAATGTGGGAAAAAAAGTTATTATCTGATAAAGAATGAAATGAGCAAAACAAAGGAAACAATTTATAGCAGGACATCAATATTATGTAAATGAACCATTTAATAAAATTTTTATAGTGAGATGAAAAGTGAAACAAACAAAATCAGTGGAAATTCTTTTTTTTACAATAGCAATAATCAAAACTATTTCTTTACAATTTTATTGTAAAGACAATCAATTTTCCAAGCTCTAAATACTATGATCAATAAAATGACTATCTATTATTCCAAAGGACTGATGATGAAACATGATGAGACAAATTAAGGGTTCAACACATAAACCCATACATATCTACATCATATATTCACAAACACACATATGTATATATCTAAATATATACATACATATACACACATATCCACCTATATATGCACACACACATCCATACTAATATATAATAGATGAGGATTTTTTTTTCATATTTTTCAGTCAGTCAATTAAGCAATTTTAACACCTAAGAGCCAGGCACATAATCACAAGGAATTTGGTTTCTTTTCTTTGTTTTTGAATGACAAAGCAGGGAGGGTCAGAAAATAAACTTTTTGATTAAAAATACAATTTAAAAAGGGAGCTATGTGTAAATAGGAGGGTTCTAAAAATTTGAAATGCAGCATGTACTTTCGGATGAAATCATTGTTTGGGGAGCTTTATATACAAGAATCCTTTCTAGCAGTCAAGATAATCTATAAATGTCTATAATTTGAAACCAAGGCATGTCAATAAAAATGTTTTTTAAAAACACAAAGCAGGTGGTGATGAATACCACTGAAAACATGAATTTCAGAGTTCAAGGAAACAGGCCATGTGAAGCATGACTAAAGCATGGCTGAAAAGTCATATACTTATGAAAAATAATTTACAAACTCTTGAATCGTTCAGTAACAGCTTCATTTTTTTTAAAAGCTATTTTTGAGTATAGTTGGTGGTAGATTCATACCTTGATAGAACTTTTTGGACATTAATAAATTCTATTATACTTTTATTTCCCAAGTACATTTGAATTTCACAAGTCCAATGCTCCATTATAAAAAGGTGCCTACCCAAGCAAATGTTTACTTAAAGCAACTCTTAACAGGGAAGGTACAAACATATTTAAACTAACAATTATCATAATTCTTAAGATGAAAGAATAAGGATAATATATGGCACATAATATATTTTAAAACTAGAATCAGTGAAATGGCTAAAATCCACCAGTGGTCAGCAAATTAGTAAAATGAATCTTCTTATGTTTCTCTCCCTACCCTCCAAGATTATAGTTGGTTTAATTGTTCTCATTAGTAACTCTTAGAGCAAGCTTGCTTTTAAACAACAAAACACAATTACTTCTAGGGGCAAAAGGAATAAAAACCTAAGCACAACTCAGTATGCTTGGGAATTCAGCATGTTAGGGTTTAAAGATTGTAAACTTTTTGGAGGACTAAAAGCATATAATTTTTTATCTTTATTTCCCCAGCAACTAGTACAGTATTTTATACATGTCAGATATTTATTAAATGTCTACAGAAAAATTATTTATTGAAAATAAATGAAATCTCCAATATTTTGAAAAGCTAATTTAAAACGGTATTTTTAAATATTCTTAATGACAAAAACAACTTCATTCCAAAACATCTTATAATAATCATTGTTTAGAAAAATGATTGTTGAGTTGATTATGAAATATATATTCGGGCAAGAGGACATTGTATGTTATGATAAAAATCTACATTTTACAATGTAGAGCCCAACAACAGTTGAACTAATCATGATGTACAGGAAAATAGATGAAATCCAAATTATTATTCCATTTTGATATTTGTTAATAGTTTTGATGGAGGGAAAGGTTGAAGGTTCTGGGTGAAATTGACTTTAAGTATTTTCTTTATGGTTTTTTCTTCCTTTTTATAGTATATATTATTATTGACAACTGAATATTCATCATATTACATGTAATAATTATTCTTTCTCATAATTCACAGATAAAATTATTTCTGTATTATATAACCACCCACAAAAACTACTATAAAATTTAATATGTGCTGTTTTATCCATTTCAAGATGGCAATGACCCACTGCCAAGAGACTATGCTTTGAACTGACCCCTACCTCTTTCATAGATCTATTCCCTCTGTCCCTTCTAGGAACTAGGATGAGGTAATTTTGACCATATATACTTTCTCTTTGGGTCCTCCTCTTGACTTAGAAGTTATATGTCTAAACAATATAAAGATAAAATTGTTTACAGAGAGAAGCAATTGCTAAACCCTATTATGTGTGCTAGTAGATAGATGGTAAGGATGTAAACAATGAAAATAGTCCCTGCTTATATTATCCTAGAAAACAAATGAAGAAAGTAAGTATTCATCTCCATTCCTAGTTGAGTGGGAAGGGAAGAAATAATAATAATAATATTACTTATATGATCATAATAAATAACAATAATAATAGCTAATATTTATGTAGTGCTACTATATAGCACACAATGTGCCAAGCACTTTCCAATTATTATCTCATTTCATTCTCATAGTGAGGGAGGGAGGTGCTATTATTATCTCCATCTTATAGATGGGATCACTGGGGCACACAGAAGTTATCTGCCCAGGATCACACAACCAATGTCTGAGGCTGGATTCAACCTGAACTCTGACTCTAAGCCTTACCCTCCATCCACTGAACTACCTAATTGGCTCCAAAACACATAGCCTCCTGATAGTAGGAGGCAGAGACATGGATGCCTCAGCATAGAGAGACTGTTTCTCTTTGTGGATCTACATCTCTGTCTAAAGATAAAATTATCTTGCCCTTTTTCCATTTAAAGCCACAGTATACACTTTAGTAGGCACACAGAAAGTAGCTTGAGAAAATCTAGTTGTTTTTTTTTTACTGAAAATTATGATAACAATTATGACATGAATGAATATAATTATGACTTTGGAACTTGCTTGCTTATCTTGTGTAAAGCCTAGAGGTGTATTCTTTATTACTTGTGCTATTTTTTGTATTAAAGAAACATTTAAAAAATCTCTAAAAGGTAAATGGCAGGTACCTTTGTGACTTCTCTCAATTCAGATAAATTAAAACTGGCAGCTGATTCTACTAAACTAACTTCATTTAGATAATATTCTTCTAGATAGTTTTTATTTAGGTGGCTCTGATTCTACAAAATAAATTATCTAACAATCAAAAAAGTAAAACATTATTTACTCCTTATCTGTATTATAATTAAGTTTTCTTTATGCAGCTTTGTGAATATATTTGCTTTATAATACACAAAATGGAGTGGTTGAATCCCAGTAGTGCCAAAAGAGAGAATACTAATGATCCTTTGAATATACAGATCATTTTACTTGAAGTTTTTCTTTTTTTCCTTCACACATTTAATCCAATGTCATTTAATTTACATATTTGGATGCCTTCATACATTTTTTTTTCTGGAGCCAAAACAAATATTCAAAGAAATGGCAGAAATAGGGTGAAATTCAAAGACCTCCTGTAGAGCCAATTAACAACTAAAAATATTTAGCTAAGCAGTCATTTAATGGCTACTTGACTAAGTATGTTCTTAAATTCTAATGAGGACAGATAACAGAGTCCTCTGGAGTAAATTTATTTCACACACACAAACATAAACGAAGATATAATCCTTCTTTTTTCTATATTGAGAAATAATAAGTGGGTTTAGTATGTGATCAGTGCAGGAAAAACATAATCATGTGTCTCTTCCAACTAAAGAGTTCTACTGAATCAGTGAAAGAATACACACAAGTAAAAATGCTTACTTACAAAATCAAGGTCCATGTGTAGAAAGAATATCAACATCATGGGAATATATTGAATTCTTTTACTATTCACATATTTATTTACATACAGATGTATACAAAGAATGTGTCTAATGTTAGGGCATGAACATTAGAGTGAATGACTAAATAAATTTCCTCAGGAATAATATTTACAGGTTGTTTGTTAATTCAAAGGTCAAATGCTTCATAATGAGCATTTTAGAATTCTTAAGAGTGAATTCCTGAAGAGAAACCACAAAAGATGATATTTTTTTTGGGGGTGGGAGAAACAACTTTCTAACAGTTGGAGCTGTTTAAAAGATGAATGAATTGTCTAGAGATATGGTGAGTTCTCACCCTTTGGAATTTTTCAGTGACAAGCTGGGAACCACTACGTTATAGTGGGCATTCTTTTCATGTATAGGGGTTAGAATAGATGACCTTCCAACTCATCAAAATTCCTTAATTCAGTGATATTATTACATGAGAAAGACATTTTTCCCCTCCTTGAGGAACATATCTTTGTATTAAGAATAAAAATCAGTAAAAAAAAGGTGATTGAATATATAAATGTTCACTTTACATAGCACAGTTTAGGAACACATTCATATATAATGACCTCTTTATAATCTTTGACACTATAACCTTCTCTTTGATACCATAATATCTGTAGGTTTCTTCTATAATGCTATTTCTTCTAGTTCTTCTGATTATCTCTTCTTAGTCTCCTTTGCTCAACCTTTATCTACATCAGTACTGCTAAGTGTTCCAGAGTGCTGCTCTAGACCCTCTTCTTTTCTCCTTCCTTGCTATTTAACTTGCTAATCTCATTAGCTCTCATGATTCAATCATCATCTCTATGCTGAGATCTATATATTCAGCCCTAATTTCTAAACTCAAACCTCCAACTGCCTATTAGGCATCTCAAACTGGATGTCAGAAACATCTTAAACTCAACACAGCCAGAATTGAACTTACAATCTTTCTCCTCTAAAATCTTCTTCCTTAAGGAAAGTTAGCTAACTTCTCTTATATAATTGAGGGCCCCCAAATTCTCCACTTAGTCATTCAAGATCAGCTACTCAACTCCTCATTCAGTTTCATGCCCCCATACCCAATCTGTTCTAAATTCTATGAATTCTGCTTTCATAACGTCTCTATTGTTTGCCTACTTCCCTCCTCTGACACTTCCATCACCCTAGGAAAGACCCTCATCACTTCACACCTGGAGGGAGCAGTAGCGCCAATGATATTCATCTGGTTGATTTCCATATGTCTAGTCTTTCCCTACTTTATTCCATCAGCTATCTAATTAATCTTCCTAATGAACAGATCTGATCATGTCCTCCCCTCCCATTCAATAAATTCTATAGGCCTCCAGATATCTCTATACTCAAATAAAGATCCTCTGTTTGGCATTCAAATTCCTTCACAATTTGCCCTACCTTTCCAGTCTTCCCATAGCTTACTCAGTCTTCATATACCTGATGATTCAGTGACATAGCCTCCTTTCTGTTTCTGGACAAGACACTCCACCTCTAGTTCTGAACATTTTCACAGGCTGTATCCTATGCCTGGAATATTCTCACTCCTTATCTCTGCCTCCTGGTTACCCTGGCTTATTCCAAGTACCAGCTAAAAACCCATATTTTGTGAGAAGCTCTTCCTGATCTTTAAGGCTAGTGACTTCCTTTAGTAAATTTTCTCCTGTTCTCATGTTGTCTTTTCCATTAGACTGTAAACTTATATTTAAGAGCAAGGGTTTCCTTTTGTCTTTATTTTTCCAAGCTCATTGTCTAGCATATAGTAGGCACTTAATAAATGCTTATTGACTATGGACTATATAATATACATACACACATATGTGTGTGCATATATATATACATGTATATGTATAGAGAGATGTATCTTGTATGTATATTTATACATATTACATTATTGAACATCATGTAGAGGTAACATAGAACATATATTCTATCTATCAACCTACCTGTCTTTTAAATTACATATTCACATTTCCAATTAGGAAGTTTTGTTCATAGTTGCAGTATGATTTGTAAAAATAAGAAGAGATAGAAACTAGAATTATCTTGCCTTAACACTAAAAATGATAAATTAGTATTCAAAATTCTTTTATTTATTTTAAAAAACATCTTCTTTATACAACTCTGTAATCTAGCAGGGTGGGGCAAATATAACCACTCCCATTTTATATACCAAAAAAATGAAGCTTGGTGCCTAATTTGACATGTGGTAAGGGACAGTGTCTGTACCCCAAACCAGGTCACCCATCTTAGCCAATGTGTCTAGAGCAAGAAACTACAGCAATAGCTCTCTAGAGGAACTCTACCTAAAGGAAAAGAAAGACAAAAAAAGTCTACATTCATTTTTCCCTAGCTAATTTGGCCAAGGAATATTTTTGGTCTAATTATATACAGCTAGAATTCATAAAGGATTTTTAATTTAGTCTAAAAGTATAATATCTCTGGGAAAGAAGATTGGGAAAATTTTAAAACAAAACAGAAGAAATAAAGCCTATTTTCTGCTTTAAAGTTATATAGATAATTTAATATTTAGAGGAAAAATATGTTAGCGTTACATCTCGGGATACATCATTCATAGGTTATGGAACACTAACATTTTGTGAAACATAGTTTAGCAAATGTTGCCTTAGAGGATAAAAATAAAGATATTATCTCTACTATATTAACAATAGTTCAATGGAAAGTTATTTATAGTCAGCTTCTGAGAGTTATCTTTAGAATGATGAAGATGCTTGCAAAACTGTCCATGATACTATATGTCTATATCTAGAACATTTTCTCCATTTAGTTTGTACTTTACTTATTTTTTGTCAGTAATTTCTGACAACAGAATGTCACAATTTTTTAAGAAAAATATTCCTATGGTAAAATAATTCTACATGTTTTTATATTTATTTATACAATTTAATTAATATATTACCCATCCATCTATCCATCCATTCACTCATCTCAAATAAATTTTTTGCTATAAAGGTTATACCTTAGTGTTCTTGGGCTCTAATTAGTGAAACAGCATATAGAGATTAAGAACACATAAAGATAAATAACAATTTAAAAAGTTCAATCACAATACAGTACAATACAAAAGATAAGTTAACATGTTTAAGAGCCAATTTACAGGTCCAAATAATATGTTTTGAAGGAGAACAAGAGGAGAGAGAGATCAATATGGCTAGAAGGGTCAAGATATTTTTAAATAGATCACATTGGATAGGGAAAGAGATTTAGGGAGGCAATTTCAGGAAGGAAAACATTATTAGCAGTAGAACAGATATGGAGATAAGTATGTTTGGAGAGCAGTGAATAGACCAATATGCAGAACTAAAACTAGGACTCCCAACTAATTCTGTTAAGTAAATTTTTTACTCTAAATCATTCTCTTAAGAGTTGAAGCAATATTATATTTCATTTTTTCTTTGAATTATCCATCTCTGAATTTTTTAATTAAAAAAAAATCAGCTTAGCATAAAGTACACCCATGACTTTTTAAATAAACTGCATGACCCACAAGGACAATAAGCTGACAAGAAGATCAGCTGATTGGCTTAATTAAACTGAAGAACTGGAGGATAGAGTTTGTGGATATGTGTCTATATGTGCATGCACATGTATGTATATCAACCAAGCAGACCACTATAAACCATAGACATTCTTGTAACAACAAAAAAATAATAAAGAAGAAGATTCAAAGTCTTAATTTTTTTCTTCTATAGTAATATGTAAAAATAATAACCATAAATATTTATTTGTTAGCTTTTCAGGACAATTTTCCTTTAAGAGGAAATGTGCATTAAAAAAATCTAACTGCCTATCCACCCATCTATCTACTCAAAAATAATTTATTTTGTGCTAGCTAGTTACAATGGACCATATCAAAGGCTGGAGGAGATACAGAGATAAATAAGGATATGCATGGATTCACAAGGGATGACTTGGATGGTGTTGTTGATAGAGGGGGAAATAAGAAGGTAGATGGGTATTTTGCAGAGTTGAGATAGAAGGTAGAGAGGGCTATTATTATTATTAATATTAATGTTCAATCATCATCATGAACTCCCCTATCCATTTCCTCTTAAGAAATCTATTCTATAAGGAGTAAACAAAAGCAATTTCTGAATATGCTTGGCCTCTAACAACTGATTCACATGGAAAATGTAAGACTTCAGAAGCAAATATTTCAACTTTTAGATATTAAAAATCCTGCTAAATAGGCAAAATATCTGGGATTTCTTCAAGGTAGAGCATAAATCCTTGAGAATTGCCAGAGACATAGTTATTAAGTATCTGAATCAGGATTTAAATCCAGGTCTTTCAGACTCCTAGCCTAACATTTTATTCTAGTACTATATATTACATAGCACTATATTTTTTAATGTTATGTTTGTAAATACAAGAGTGATAAGTAATTAGAATTAATGTTAAGAATACAGCTAAAGTTAAATACATTTTTATGTATTCATATACAAATATTTGAAATCATGAGTATGTTATGGAGGGGTGTGAGTGAAGGATAGACAAATCTGTGATTTCATTGGTATACCTGCTGAGAACACTAGTGATGCTACCAGTAATAGCTCAGTAATTGATAATCTTAAAGAGCTTCTATAAGGAGCTAAAAAATTGAGGACTTAGTGCCAAAACCGCTATCAGATAAATATTCAGATGAAGCTATTGCTTCAGCCCAGGTCTTCTCCACATCTGAGATGAATGCCCCATATCACTCTGACCCTAGTAATGCCTATCCGATAGTGATAAATTACAGTCTTTTTCATGTGACTTATTTTTAAGTCATATCTTCCACATTATTTCTTTAAAAAATTAAGTGAAGGATTTAAATGTTTTTCAAGTAATTTAAACTCAGATTTAAGAATATTCAAACCTTTTTGGATTCTGATTCTGTTACTTTTTTCTGGCTATTCCACTAGTTTTGTGTTATTCATGAGTTTGATAAGTATATCATTTATGTTTTAATTCAAATCACTGATTACTGCTAACTAGCACAAGACTTATGATATAATATAGTGCTAGAAACTTTCCACATTGATATCTACTAATCAGTGTTATTGAGTTATTAGTAGGAATCCATCTATATGTCTTCCAGTAATATTTATTCACCTTTTCCACAAAGACAAAATACTAGACTTTGTCTAATGCTTTGTTGAAAACCAGATAAATTTCTCTCTCTCTCTTTATACATAAGCCCTTATTTTCCTGCTATCTCTCCTTTCATAATGTCATTTTCCTTTGAAAATTATCAGAAGACACTTTAAGAATAATCATATAGCTCAGACATATTCTGCTTATACTGAAATTGAAACAAAATCTAAAACCAGTACCAAAGATTTGGAAACTTTTGCAATTAAGAAAAAGATAATTTTGTAAGATTTATCAGATCATTTACCAAGTAATGTTAAGTTGGAAAATGAATTTTAAAATATAAGGTTGGTGACAGTCTTTTACCTGAAGTTATTATATAGACTAAGTGTAGCATCACCCTGTACTATAATGCTTCTAGACACCAGATGTATCTAAAAGCTTTAAATATGTCAAAATTCAAAAAATAATAATTTTAGTTAGGGGTTTATCACTTGCATTATGTGTATATATGTGTGTATGTATATATGTGTGTACACATTTGAACACATCATAGGTATCCTGAAATTAAAAAAATAAAATCCAACAGAAAGTCAAGAATTTTACCTATATGAATATGTATATGTATGTATATATGCACACATTATACATATATACACACTATATATTTATTTCTTCTAATTCAAATTGCTACTGTATCCCAGAAATTATATATATACATGTATAATATCATCAATTGCATATATATGCAATATCATCATATATGTAATATATACATATCATACAATAACATACTATTTATGTATGATAATATATTATATGATTTCCAGAGTAAAATGGACAAATAGAAGATGTGTATATATATATATATGTATATATATATATGTATATATATATATAATATTGTTTACTAAAGCATCGATGTAGGTATAATCTCCATCTTCAAACAACATCCACTGACATCCTAAAGTGATCTTTCTCTCTGTCCAGTTGTGAAAAACTCAGAATATTAAACACATAAACACAGTACAAACACACCAAGCACAACAAAGCCCCAATTTCACTAGCATCTTTATTCCTCTGGTCTTCCTATTTTATTTTCAAGATCTGCTATTTGCTAGCCATTCATATGGAAAACATATTATTTAGATGGATTTTTCTAACACTTTTCCCATTTCCACTCTACTCAGAAAAAGTCATTAACAGATAAGTCCTAAAGAAATTTGGATTCATTTCAAGATGATGAACCTCATGTCTGGTTTAGGAGTGACAGAAAGGAAAAAAATATGAATGAGATGCTCTTTCCCATTGATTGCTATTCATTTAATCCTCATTTTCTATAGAATGATCCTAGACAGTACCTGTGAGCAATATTCTCACAAGGCATTTCTCATTGAATGAACAAAGGGAAAAAAATTCAGGAAAGATGAAAGGGGGGGAGAAAAAAACTCTGACCTGACATTACAAAAAAAAAAAAAAAAGAGAGAGAGAGAGACACTAAGATGAAAACAAAATAGTGTCATGGATTTACATATGGGGTTTTGATGGAATCTAGGGCTGTGTTTTAAGTCAAAACTCACCATCTCAAAACCACTTCTTTTCATCCGCCTGCAGGACTTGAGGTAAGTACGTATACGTTTCCTGGCACGTTCTTGATACTCAGGGAATTGTCGCCTGCATGAGTCAATGATAGCCTGGATCTTTTCTTTGGGCTGCTTAGAGATTGGGACCATTCGGTCCAAGTTTTCATCTACAAACAGCCTGACAAACATCTGTTGGCAAGAGGGAGACAGAGGAGAAGGGTTTGGAGGGCTGCTCTCTTCTCTTTCTAGCTTCCTGTCTTGATTACTGATAGGAAAATACCATTTTCTGGTTTATGCACTGAAGAATTTTGCAATGGAGAGCCAGAAATTTTAAGCAAACACTCTTTAAGGGCTTTCTAAAGGGCTGAATAAAGAAAGAAAGAGAGAGAGACAGAGACAGAGACAGAAAAGAATAGACTTGTGTATAGAAATTATGAAATAATCAACAATAAGCTGTAAAATTGAGCACCCCATAACATTTTTCATTAATAATAACTACAACCGCTACAAGTTAATACTGCACTTTTGGTACTTCGAAAAATACTAATCTTTGAAAATTAGCAATTGCTTGTTTTGTCATGCATAATTAGATTAAGCTGGGAAAGCAACAGAAATAGCTGATCACGGTTGTACTCTTCAGAGGAACAAGCTGTGGCCCCCTTCATCCACTAGATAAACATGCATACTCACACAACCCAACTCCAGTTTTCAGCTGACATTTGGCTTTAAAATTCTAAACAAAACACAGCAATTTTGGTGTCTGGTTGGCCAAGAGTGTTTCATGTACTTTAAAAATCCTTCTGTAAATTAAACAAACATGCGTCTAAAATATCCACATTTACCGAGTAACAACATGTAAAATAAATTGATAAAATTAAACCACAGCAGTATGGCAAGACTCACATTAAAAGCTTTCAGTCGCTCAGCTTCTACTCCATCTGTCTCATTAACTTTCTCAGAATCTTCTTGCTCATCATGGTCATCTTCATCTTCATCTCCTCTGTTCATTGATAAGTCTTCAGCACCTCTGTCTACACTCTCATTCTTTCCAGATTCATAACTTGAGTAGCTATGTGCAGGGGACTGAGAATAAAAAGAAAAGGGCAATTATATAAGTACATCTGCTGATTAGGTTTACTTGTTATCAGTTGTATCAACAAATTCAAACTGCAGATTTAAAAAATGCAATATTTCAATTGTTATATGTTTTCCATTCATTACATTAAATTCTCATTTATATGAAGGCAAGGCATACATACAGACATATAAAATATAAAATGGAATAGAATGCTTACTTTGATGAGAGTAACAATGATTTTTCTAAATTAGTAAGTAAACATTTCATTTATATTTATTCCAAAAATTAGCAAAGTATCCAGCAAAGACAAAGGAAGATATTAGTAAATTAGGAAAAATGGCCTTCATCCCAGTTAATAATGTATTGCTCTGAGAACAGAAAAGTTTTTCCTAAATATACATAGAATGATAAGATTTTATTGTTGTTAGTTGTTTTAGTACTGTCCAACTCTTTGTGACCTCATTTGGGGTTTTCTTGGCAAAGATACTGAAGTAATTTGCCATTTCCTTCTCCAGCTCATTTTATGGATGAGAACACTGAGGGAAATAGGACGAAATGACATGCCCAGAGTCACATAAATGCTAAGTTTCTGAAGTAGCATTTGAGCCTAAAAAGATGAGACTGTAAGCCCAGCTTATCTATCTACTGTGCCATCTAAAGAAGCTATTTTAGTTAGCAAATGATTTCCTCAATAAATGGGGACATACCATCACATCAACAAGCATTTATTAATTATTGACTAGTACCAGACAATGTGTGAAGTATTAGGGTTGCAAAGATAACTTAAAAAGTTCCTGATCTGAAGCAGTTCACTATTAAGAAATTCTTAATCTAATGGACATGCAGCAGTCAAGGACAATACCAGTTTAGATCATAAGTTCATATGCAAAATATTATGTAGAAGAACGATAGAAAAATATGGTAATGTTGTCTCACAAATCATGCAAAAATAGTTGAGAAGAAAATAAAACTGCAGAAAGCTTGACCTTAGAACCACCTAAACCGTACCATCCCAAGAGTATTTGTAGATAAAACCAGAAGGAAAACAATAGAGAACCAAAATGGAATAACACTGCTGACATTTTTATAGTGATTTATAATTCAATTAGAAAAACATTATGTTAAGTGCCAACTTTGTACAGTGTCTATATCAAACAGTTGATATTCTAGAGGACTGAATATAGTATGTACACAACAAAATAAAGACAAAGCAATTTTAGGAGATAGAGATTTTCAACTCATGGAAAAAAGGAAAGACTTCCCTGATACACTAACAATTGGATTTTATGAGCTTTGTATGTGATACTACTTAAGGAACCAAAATGTTATTTAAGGGGATAAAATTGGGGAAAACAGATGAGTCTAAATTTAAATACATCTTTACAAAAATTGAAGTTGGAGGCAATACAATTTTAAAAGCACTGTAATCTAAAGAAGTGAAATAAATGCAAAGATTAGAAAAGATCACAGATGCTTCTTTTACCAAAATAAGTGACCAAGGAAACATCAATAAATATTAGAAACCTGTTTAAGATCATAGTACATACCAAATTAGAATAATGAAAATAAGTATAATGTCCAATTAACATAGTTTGAGCCTGATATATTAAAACAAATCATTCCCCCCAAAAAATGGATAATGGGTAATCTATCAAGAAGAATTTATTAAGTATCTACTGTATAATAAAATGATAATTAATCATCAATTCAATCCAATTCCACTATTTAACAATGTATGCAAGGCATTGTGCTAAGCTCTAAAGAACAGAAAAAAAACATCATTTGTTCTCAAGAAACCTCTGAGACACACACACACTCATACACAGAGACCAAGAAAGAAAGAGAGAGAAAGAGAGAGAGAGAGAGTCTCAGAGAGACAGACAGAGATACAGAGAGACTAAATAGAGACAGAGACAGAGAAAAAGACAAGGAGACAGATAGATATGCAGACTGAGACAGAGAGAGACTGAGACATAGAAAAAGAGGGAGACAGAAACAGAGACAGAGAATGGAGACAGAAACAAGAGAGAGATGGAGACATCAAAACAGACAGAGAGACACAGAGAGACAGAGAGGAAGACAGGGATAAAAGAGACAGAGACAGAGTCAAAGAGACAGACAGAAACAGAGACAGATAGTCAAAGAGACAGATAGAAATAGAGACAAAGACAGAGACAGACATACAGATAGAGATAGAGAGACCGAAGTTAAGAGACACAAAGAGAGATAAAGAGAGACAGAAAGAGACAAAGAGAGGCAGAAAGAAAGATAGACACAGAGTTTTGGACTTACTGATTTTAAAAAGTGTATGAGAAATCCACTGAGACATTTTAAGTCATTTGGTGATATGTGACCGAAATTCAGGAGAAAGTTTAAGGAAAGAATATAATGATTTGAGAATGATGTGTTTAGAGATGGTAACTGCAAGAATGAGAATTGATAAGGTCACTAAGAGAGAGGAGAGAAAATATCCAAGGAAAGAATTGTAGTCTATTAATGAATGCTATAAAATTTTCACATTGTTATCTTTTGAATATCATCTTCATTTTCAAATTATATATCTTCACCTAGCCAGAGCAGAATCAGAGGATCTAACTGATTTTTATCTGTGTACTTTATTTAAGTCACTAAAGTCACATAGGTCACCCTTTGCTTATATTTAAATGGAATTTGAATTAAGCTTCTTGTGAGGTACCTTTTAGCTCTAGCTAGATTCATCATCCTATATACCACAACTTGTTTAGCCATTCCCAAAACAATGTATACCCATTTTATTTCCAGTTCTATAATAGTAAAAAATTGCTGCTTTAAATATTATGGTATATGTAAGACCTTTCTTCTTTTTGGCCTCCTTTAGATAAATGAATAGCAATATGGTCTCTGGTGTCAAACAGTCTGCATATTTTAGTCACTTCATTTGCATAGTTTCAAAATTCTTTTCAAAATGATTGGACCAATTCACAGCTCCACCAACTCTTTCTTTAAAAAAATTCACTGTAACATTATTTTTTTCTTTTTTAACATCATTAATACTTCTAAATAACATTCTTATCTCTCCCAAACAGAACTCCCCTTTGTAATAAAAAAAGTGTAGTTATGCAAAAGAAGCCAAAATATTATTCACATCTGTCTCTTTGGCAAGAGGAAATAGTTATGTTTTACCACTAGTTCTTTGAAATCAAGAATAATTAGAGGTCTGATTTTTTTTTACATTGTTGTGTTCATTGTGTAGATTGTTCTAGTTCTGTTTATTGCATTCTGCATCAGTTGACAGATCTTCCCAAACATCTCTACACATTTTATATTTTTCATTTCTTAAGGTCCAATAATATTCTCTTATATTCATATACCACAATTTGTCTAGTTACTCCCTAATTCATGGATACTTGATTGTTTCCAATTCTTTTTTGGCACACAAAAATTCTGCTTTAAGTATTTTTGCACATTATGAGAATGTTCTCTCTGCTTCAGATCTAATTAAGGTATATTTCTAATATTAACATGACTGAGCAAAAAGTATATATCATATTGTTTAGTAACTCTCCTAATGGGGTTCAAATTATCTTCAAGACTTGACTAATTATTTCTCCAAGAAGATCAATTTACAGCTCCACCAAAATTATGTTAGTTTTTACATAATTTTACATATTAGTGTAGTGTTACATATTACTTAGTGTTCCTGTCTCATTAGTATACCTCCAGCAATTACCAAGAACCTTTAGGATATTTTTTTTCCTCTATATTCAAAATGCTTTTCATAGTCCAATAAAGTACCTCCTATGCAAAATGTTGAATTCATTCTTGGAAGATACAATAACAAAATACCTCAATGATCCACAAGGAAGAAAAATAGATATATGCTTATGAAAGGATTGTAAAAAAGATGTCTGAGATAGAGTTTAAATGGAAGACAGAGTCCATCCAAATGAGAAGTGACGCAAGTGTTGGTAAATAACATCATCCAGCTTGTACCAAGCTGTGGATCATTTTGGAACCTGCTAAGTAATATTAAAAGTCACACAAAAAAGTTCTGATGATCCAAGGAGGAAAACACAAAGCAATGAAGAATGGGCAAGATAAGAGATTTGATGGATAGCACACTGTATTTATGTATCAGAATATGTAACTTAAACAAACATTATGGATGAAATAATGAAGTGGGCCCAAAACAGAATTGAAGCGAGAAAACTGACTGGGTTGTAAGTAGAAAATTTAATGCTTTAATGACCCAAAGCTTGTAGCCTGAAAAAGATATCCCTCTTTTTAATATTGATGTATTTTGGTGATGTTTGTAGCTATATATCATAAAACATCATACACAGTCTCTGATGGATCATAGTTGCATGTCACTTGAAGGAAAAGGGACAACTACAAAGCAGATGCAAATAAACAGCAATATACTATCAAATCAATCAATCAATAAACATTTATTAAGAACTTACTGTATTCCAGGCACTGTGCTAAATGCTGTGATACAAAAAAAGTAAAAAAAAATTGTCCTTGTTACCAAGGAACTCAATTTATTGGGGGAGAAATCACACAAACAACACTGTCTAAACAAGCTACATGCAAGATAAATTGGAGATAATCAAGAGGCAAGGTACCAGAATTAAGAAGAATGAGAAAAAACTACCTGTAGAAGATGAGATTTTAGCTAGGACTTGAAGTAAGTCAGAGGCAGTGATTAAGGGAGAGCATTCCAAACATAGGGATTAACAAGTAAAAATGCCAGAAATTGGGAGGTGGAGATTCTTTTTTGAGGAACAGTAAGCGGGCCATTTTCACTGCATTGAAGAATATATGTTAAAAGACTAGCAAGGGGTGTGTGTATATGTGTGTGTATTTGCATGCACTTGTGTGCAAGCATGTGTGTGTGAATGAATTATAATGGGCTCTGAAAGACAAAAAGAAGATTTTATGTTTGATTGTGGAGTTAATAGGGAGCCACTGGAGTTTATTAGATGGGGAAAAGGGAAGTGACATGACCAGATTTGCATTTTAGGACGATCACTTAGGCACCTTAGTGGAGAATGAATTATATTGAGAAGACTGAATCGTGGCAGGGAATCAATTAGCAGACTATTACAATAGTCTAGGTATATGGTGATGAGTGCCCACATCATGGTGATGCAGGGTAAAAACTAGAAGTAAAGTTCTCAATACTATCATAAGACAATGATCAGAAAGGGAAATAGACCTGTCAGATAGCAGGAATGAAGGATATCTGTTTTAGAGTAGCAGGAGTACTGATATACCATTAAAAAATGTTGTGGAAGCTATCAAAATTTTAAATGACTCTTCTCTGGAGAATTCCTGGGAGGACATGCTAAATAGTTCAATTATAAAGAGAAATCATGGGCAGGTTGTATTCTGCATCATTGGAGAAGCATACACTGATCCATTGAAATGTCATTGTTCCCATGTTTTCAGTCCTGTTGAACTTATCACGTCATTTGGGATCTTCTTGGCAAAGATACTGCCTTGAACCATAATTTTCTCAGATTAAGGAGGCAGCATAGCTGCTAGATAGTCCAAGGATGGATGGTGGATGGTACAGAGGAGGATAGATTTTTTCTGAGGAAAGCGAAAGGATCTGTGGGGTTTGGTGCATTGTGGCAAAAGGTTTGTAAAGAGTAATGAGGAAAGACAGATGATAAAATGAAAGCATGGTTTTTGCCCTATGAAGGTTTTAAAGAGAGCTATAATACACAAGGATAAAATGAAGTGAGCAAAACTAGGAGCACATTATACACAGTAATAGCAATATTATATGATGATTGACTATGAAATAAAGCAATACAATGATCCCAGACAATCTCAAGGGACTCATGATGAAAAATCCTATTCACCTCCAGAGGAAGAACTGATGTTGTCTGAATATGGACTGAAATTTTCTTTCTCTTTCTTTCTTTCTTTCCTTCTTTCTTTTTTCTCTTTCTTTCTTCCTCCCTTCCTTCCTCCCTCCCTTCCTTTCTTCCTCTCTTCCTTCCTTCCTTCCTTCCTCCCTCCTTTCCTTCCTTCCTTCCTTCCTTCCTTCCTTCCTTCCTTCCTTCCTTCCTTCCTTTCTTCCTTCCTTCCTTCTTCTCTCCTCCCTTCCTTATTTTCTCAAGTTTTCTTGCACAAAATGACTAACATGAAAATGTTTTAAATGACTGTCTACATATAAGCTATATCAAATTGCTCCCTGTCTCAGGGAGGGGGAAGGAATGGGAAGCAAATATTTGATTAATACTTTAAAGAATAACAAATGTTTAAAATTGTCTTTATATGTAATTAGGGTGAAAATTAAATATTATTTAGAAAAAAGAGAGACCTGTAATTAGAAATTTTGTTTATGATTACTTTGGCAACTGAAATGAAGATAGACTAGAGTAAGGCAGGGGCAGCTAGGTGGCGCAGTGGATAGAGCACCAGCCCTGAAGTCAGGAGGACCTGAGTTCAAATTTGGTCTCAGACACTTAATAATATGTCCTAGCTGTGTGACCCTGGGCAAGTCACTTAACCCCAATTGCCTCAGGGAAAAAAAAGACTAGAGTAAGGAGAAATATATGGCAGGGTGATTTGCTGAGATTATGGCTTGCTTTAATGCTATTATCTCAAAAATGCTATCTAATTGTTAATCAAGGAATGAGAATCAAAATTACTAATAAAACCAAGAACAATGAAAAGATATACTGAAGGTGTTAAATAACCCCACCATGTTACCCATGATTCTAACTCTATACTCTCCTCTACCTAGAAATCCTCTCATCTTCCCTTTCTCAACCTTATAATCTGAAGTTGGGGTTGAATGATTCTTCTAGTTAGTGTTGGAAATCCCTTCTGCCTTTATATATCATAAGTGGTATAATATCATTATCAAAGATGGTATGGAAGAAAAGTAGGCAATAGACACCCCCTTTATTTTCTAATTCTTTGCCACTACAAAAAGATCTGCTATAAGTATTTTTGTACATATGGGTACTTTTACTCTTTCTTTGATCTCTGTGGGATATAAGCCTAAAATGTGAATTCTCAATCAAAGCATACTAATTATTTAGTGACTTCTTTGACATTGTTCCAGATTGCTAGATTTTGGGACAGAGCCAGCAAGAGAATTTGTTGCATTTGACTAATCATATTTTCATAAGGATTTTATTATTTCCCCCTTTTCATTTTTTTTTGGAGAATAAGAGGCAGAACAGACAATTTAATTACTTTTTTTTCTGGAGAAAAAATTTTTTTTTAAATTTGTTTTTAACACATTGCTTTATGAATCATGTTGGGAGAGAAAAATCAGAGCAAAAAGGAAAAAAAAAACATGGGAGAGAGGAAAAAAACAGAAAAAAAAGTGAACATAGCATGTGTTGATTTATACTGTCTTCTTTTATTCTGGATGCAGATGGCATTTTCTGTCCAAAGTCTATTGTGATTGCTTTGAATCAATGAACCACTGGGAAGAACAAAGTCTTTCAGAGTTGATTATCACACATTCTTGCTGTTATTGTATATAATGCATTCTTGGTTCTGCTGGTTTCCCTCAGCATCAGTTCATGTAAATCTTTCCAAGCCTTTCTAAAATAAGCTTATTCATAATTTTTTATAGAACAATAATATTCAATTATCTTCATATACCACAACTTGTTCAGCCATTTCCCAAATGATGGGTATGTATACTCATTTTCCAATTCTTTGCTGACACAAAAAAGAGCTGTTACAAACATTTTTGCACATGTGGGTCCTTTTCCCACCTTTATGACTTCCTTGGTATACAGATACAGTAATGGCACCACTGGGTCAAAGGGTATGCACAGTTTTATAATCCTTTGACTATAGTTCCAGATTGCTCCCCAGAATGGTTGGATCATTTCACCACTCCACCAACAATGCATTAGTGCTCCAGTTTTTTCACAACCCTCCAACACTTATTATTATCTTTTCCTGTCATTTTAGCCAATCTGAGAGGTATGAGGTGGTATCTCAGAGTTGTTTTAATTTGCATTTTTCTAAATAATAGTGATTTAGAGTATTTTCTCATATAACTATAGATGGTTTTTATTTCATCATCTGAAAATTGTCTGCTGAACAGATTATTTTATTTGTTAATTGAAAAAAAAGTTTGACTTCTTTTATGCTTTTTCCTCAAAAGGAAAGTAAAGTAGGAGAGCATTTATACAGTAAGGAAAAGAACATCAAACATCAAACAATGTTATACTGGTACTCCTGAAATATTAGAAGCACAAGCATACACTTTCCAACACTCTGAAGGAGATTCTTTATGGAAAATCTAGAGGAAAACACAGACAGGTCACAAAAGGACCAGAAGGTGTGATGAGGGTATAATCTGAATTGTTGGAGGATAGGCCAACACCAGAAAAATCATGGATCCATCAAAGAAAAGAATGTAGAAAAGGGCATTTTACATGGCAATAGATGTAATAAAGATAATAAATATAAATCATATAGTTATATTACTATAATAATTGCAAATTGCCAAAAAATTTCTATTTTACAAAAACATTTGCTTTAATTACTCTTTCCCTCCTGGAATGGCAAAGCAGTTTATACTTATATGAAATGTCTTAGATGATCTCATTATAATCTTCTAGGTCATGAAAATGACATATAAGTAGTTCTGGGATGAGTGTTTTCAGCCAGGGAGCTAGATGCTACAATGTCCCATAACCTAATAATTCAAGTGCTATATGATGCTCTACTCCTGTAGTCAACAGAATGACTAACACTCACTAAATGACATTCCATGGAGCTTTAAAAATCTGAGAAAACCAAAATATAGGTACATTTAAAAATAAATGTTTTGTAATTAATTTATACTTTAAACAATGTACATTTTGAATTTTCAAGTAATAGAGAAATGGTGAACAGAATTCTCTCAAAACTTATATAAAATTTAAGAGTTATACAGAGATATTTTTATTCTTATGTATACATAAATATAGAAAAAAACATACAATGTTATTTCCAAAAAATTCTACCGTGTTGAAAGGCTTTTATGGACTTAAGAAATGAACAGGTTTGG
>JAJPUD010003996.1:178897-216937 GCA_023553655.1 Myrmecobius fasciatus
GAATATATAAGTAGCTCAGTTTGTATATATATATATATATATATGTGTGTGTATATATATATATATATATATATATATATATATATATGCATGTATGTGTGTATGCATATAAGTCAGAATTGGGCAATGCAGTATAAGGTTCATGAAAATCATTTGCTAAGCAATGATGAAAGCTAGGTACAATAACCTTCCATTGCTTGAGTTCTATAAGTTGATAATTTTATATGACTTATGAATGATGTAATAAATATTCAAATGGCCCTTGGCAGAAAGAAGGGTTCTCCCTCCCACATATGCATGTAGCACATAGTGGGTTTTTCATACAACTTTTTTTTTTTTTGGTAAATTACAGTCTTAGGGAATTGTCAAGGGAATTGAGAGACTAAGATATTTGGCCAGTATCATGTAGTTAGTATATTTTAAAGATAGGAGTTGACCTAAGATATCTTCCTAACTCCAGGGTTTGCTCTCTATATTTTTTGTTATACTGACATTACTAGTTGTGTAATAGGGAATAGATAAATATTCATTGTTTGACAGATAAAGTGAACAAACTTTACAAACCATTTTGCAGAAAATTATGCTATTATTGGGAATTAGAAAAAAATGTAAGATTTAGAGCCTTAAGAGTTCCTATGGACTGCTTGATTCAAACCCCTCATTTTCCCAGTGAGGAAACCAATGCCCATAAAAGATGAATGAATGAATTGCCTAAAGTCATTAAGCAAGTAGACAACAAAGCCAGGCTTGAATACAGGTCTCTCCATTGCTATTAGTCTCAATTAGGAAAAAAAAATGTGATGACACAGTAAAAAAGAAACTTCCGTAAGAACACTAAAGAATATTGTAGATATCCTAATCACCTGCACAGAATATTAATTTGCTTTGCTTTAAGGAAACACTATCAGGAATCATTTGGATGGCCACTTCTTGGAAAGATAACACATTACCAGAAGTAAACATTTTAAAATATATATATTTTCTCCTATTAGTCCAGGCTGGCAAATCAATAGTTTGTAGACAACAAATCTCTATAAAATGCCTTTTGTGTGTACAATTCTGAACTAGGATCCTGAGGAGATAGGAAGTTTGGATAAGAAAGAGTTCCTGTCATCAGGGAACTTAGAATTCATAGGAAAATATGATATAAAACAGGTAAAATTAATTGCATTAGGGAAGTTTTTGATACTGGAGAGTATCAAACTAATCTAGGTCATAGGTAAAATGAAGAAAAACTATATGAAATATGACTGTAAACCAAGATTGACTCCAGATTATGGAAAAGTTTGAATATACAAGTAAAGGAATTTGAATATTATGTGGCAATAAACATTACTCTAAATTAAATAAATGTAAAATTTAATATTCAAGTGACTGCATTGTAAAGGTGAGGGGAAGAAAGAGAAAGTGAGGTAGGATGAGAGACCAAAGATTTTTACACTTTATCAAAGCCTCATGACTATGTATCATAAATGCTTTTTCCAAGAAGAAGTCCAAAATACACTAGACATGGAATAATATTATTTTTAAAAAGAAATGACAATTCAGCAATTGGAACATCACCTTATTAAAACAAAGATCAAAATTAATACCAAATTATAAAATGAAAAATGAAAAAAATAGCTCAAATATGAAATGGAAAAAAGAACAGATACTGACACAGATTATCACCATTGTTTGATGACATTTAACCTATTTAGATCAATCTCCACAATAAGGAGAATTAAAGAGTATAAAAATTCATAACATAGCACCAGAAAGATGGTGAAATAGTTGCTTTTTTTTCTTCCCAAAGGTCTTCTGCCTTAAAATCTCAAAAGAAAAACATTATATGCCGATGAAGTAATTTTTAACTGAATTCACAAGATTGTATATAATAGCTTTAAAGTCAGAAGGAACCATAGAGAATATCTAATCCAATCACCTTCTTTTATAGATGACACAGCACAGAGAGACTGTGACTTAAAAATCAGAGGTAGAAAGTGTCAGAGATGTGATTTAATGCCAATTCCAAGTTCATTTGCTCTTTTGAATGTACCATGCAATCACAGTACAGAACTGCCTGGCCTAGTTATTTAATTTTTATGAAATTAAGCTGAAGAAGATAAAAATTTGACTCCAACTTGTTACTCAACCCCCAGCAAGCTCCAATCACCTACTTAATCAACAAAAACAAGTTGACAGACTTATTATAAAAATAGAGAGTAAGTAAAACTGTAAAGAAAAATCAAATCACTTCAAATCAATATGAAATATAAGGAGGAAAATAAATTCACATTGTCTATTGAAATTTACAATCCTGTAGACTATTCAAAGATTAAGCAACATTGTTCTTTCTGCCCTTTAAGACCATGCAAACAAGTCTAATCTCTCCCTCTTCTATGTTAAAAAAATTTTTCTTGAATGCCAAGTTAGAAAGACAAAGATTATGAGAATGGTTTAAATATTAACTATTACTCAAATGTTATTTATTAAGTCCTATTTAGAAATTAAAATGTAAATATGGATTCACAATATTAAACCCTATATGCTTTGCATAGAGTTCATGCTCATTCAAAACTAGGTGATTTTTATTTAATCAAGTAATTTTGCTTCCCAGCTATAGAATCAGTAATTAAAAAAAAAATAGACAGGATTTCATTGATACAGGGAAGTGACTGATCAGTTAGCTACCAATACAGATTAGAAACAGCTATTCCTTAAAGAGTTTTAGAGAATTGTTTGCTACATTAAGCTTTTAAATGACTTGCCTAAGACTACACAGCTAGCTATTATCAGAGGCAAAGGCAACATCTGAACTCAGGTCTGGTTGACTGGAGTCCTCCACCCTGCCCACTTGACCAGGCTGACTAGCAGGTTGTAAATGACTGATAATAAAACAATGTGCTTTATGAATAAATAACTGGATTTTTAGCAGCGAATACCAGATATTCATTATATCTGTCTTTCGACATTATTGCTAGAAATTGCTAGAAAAATGTATTTTAAAGTGAGCAATGCAAACTGCTAAGCAGTGCTGATTCATATCTCTAGGAGGCCAGTTAAAATCAAATTATTAATATGACCTCTTAGTCCCTAAGGAGCAGTAACTAGGAGCAGTAATCTAAGTGTTTGTTTTGCTTTAAGCAATCAGAATAAGGTTGGATTAATGTAGATTCAGCAACTTCCTAATACTCCTAAATTCCTAAATACTCCTAAATTTCTTAAAACAATTTCAGAAATTTTTACTCCAAAATTATTAAACACTATTCCAGGAGTTAACTTCACTATTGCCACTAGACTTAGACAGGTAGATTCAATTACAAAGCAGGGAAGTCAGTAGACCAGTTTTCCTAATTTCTTTTTATTTCCTACACTGGTTAGGTTACTATGGTTAGGGGTTCCTTCTTCCCTTGTCCCACCTCCCCAAACGATTCAAAGATTTCTTAATACCTATAGTACCTAGATAATACCTTGGTTGTTTGAGGAATGAAGCAAGGAGGTCAAAAATTGTAGAATGCATTTACATATAGACCCCTTATTTTTGTGTGGAGAACAATTGGACAGTTGTGCCTGAATTCCCCACCCAGGTCATTTTATTTAGTAAATTCAATCTAATTCAGTAAACATAGGAAAAGGGACAAGGGATTTCATTTCAGGCATGAGAGATGGCCTATACAAAAATATAAAGGTGGGATTTGGAATAAGAATCATGATAGATTGTTAAAAGAAAGAAAGAAGTTTGGTTAGAATACAGAGTCCCTAAAGGGTGGTAAATGTGAAATATGTCTGAAAAGGAAGGGTGTAATCAGATTATTAAGGGTTTCAAATGCCAAACTGGAGAGTTTATATTTACTGAAGATTCTAGGGCAAAAGAGTAATATAAAGTTTTTTGTTTGTTTTTTTAAGGAAAATTATTTTTGTTGCTGTTTGGAGGATGATTTCTAGTAGGAAAAAACTGATGGCAAGGAGGTCAATTAAGAAACTCTTACATTAGCCCAGATCAGAGGTAATGATATGATTATTTGTAAATGGTGAGGACATGGATGCCAGATATAATGTGACATTTAAAAAATTTTGGAAACTTTTAATTTGATATGGGGAGGTGAAATAGAGGGATGCCTCTGTCATTTATTTGGGTGACTAGAAAGATTATTGTAATTTCAATGGAAATAAGTACAAATGCAAGCTAATGGTCACAAGGAAGATAGGTTCAGTATTAATAACTTATATTTTATTCACCATACACATATATTACTTTCATTGTTCCTTAATAAAAGAAAACTCTCCAAAATATTTTTGCAGTCATTCTAATGTCAAAACCACTACAATATGTACATATAGTTGTGGGATGTCTATTTTCTTAATTACTGTTGAGTCCCTTCATTTTTGATGGTAATCTATGCTGTTTTTCATTATTTTTATCTCGAATGTAGCATAATTCCTTGCAAATAGGACAGGGTTTAAAAATATTTATTGTAGTTGGATCTACTTCTGAAGTTTCAGCATTTATCTCAATGGCCCCTTTGGCCAAGGTGAAGCTGTTGCCATAATCTCTTTAACTTTTCTCTAACCTGCTGCTTCTTTCAGTGCTTATTCAGTAGCAGTTAGATGGTATAGTGGATATAGTAAAGGTCTTGAGTTTGAATCTTGCCTCAAGACACTTGATAGCTGGGTAACCTGGACAAATTATTTAAATTCTCTTAGCTTCAGTTTTCCCATCCATGAAACACAAATGGCATTTGCCATGTAGGAAGCAACAAAAACTTTAAGGTAAAGAAGAGAAACCTATGAAATCATGGGCAGTTTTCTTTCTTTAGTCATCAGAAGTATTCACTTTAAAGTACAAATGGGAAATTTTTGAAAATAGCAATTTTTGATGAATCAAAATGGTAAGAGCATTTATCTTACAACTTTGTGAGAAATAGACTAGATAACATATGAACAATGCTTTACAAGCTAAAAAGAACTATATAAAATAAATGATGGCTATCATGGTAATAATAATAATGGAAGATGGTCTGACTACATTGAACAATTAATGATAATGCAATATAATGCATAGTAATTGCACTGGACTTGTTTTCATACTGCTAGAAAAATAACTCATTTGTATAGCACTTTAAGATTTACAAATCCCTTCCTCCACTCTACCCCAAATCCTATTATCATAAATTGTAATCCTATTATTATCCCTCTTTTTTTTTTAAACAGATAAGGAAATTGAGGAGTGGAAGATTGTGACTTTCTCATGACTTTCCTCATATCTTGTAAAATAAGATGGCAGGTAGGGAAGATAGATGAAGGAAGGCAGAGGAAGTTGTTCATAAATATCAGAGTCAGGATTTAAACAAGGGGACTTCTTATTTCAGGTCTTTCCATTACACCATGCAACTATGGAAAGCTTGAGGAAACTAGGAGAGAGGCTAGGGGAAGGATGGGCAGGAGTTCAAATTTTGGGGGGGAGTAGAAAGGAATGAAGAGGACAGAGAGAAAAAGGAAGAAGATATTTCAGATACTCAGAGAAGCATGAATCAAGGCACAGAGATCAAAAGGGTATATTATGTAAATGGGGGAGCCATTGGGTGTTATAAGTTAAAGAGAATGTGGAATGAAAAAGTTTAAGAGGGAAAGGTCCCAGGGCAAAATCTAAGGATAAGACTCCAGATTATGACAGAATTTTTGAATACTTGTTCCATATGAGCAAATACCTTTGGTACTAAGCAACAATTATATTTCAGGAGGAAATATGTGTTTCATAAAATAAAGCACTGAGGAAATGAAGTGTCAAAATATAGTAGCTTGAATTTCATATTTGTCCCTATAAAATTAATGACAAAGTAAGAATACACGGTTTTGGAAGATAGAAAAAAATTTTCCCCTTATATTTTATTGACTTTATTTTTTCAAATTATAGGTGGTTTTTGTTTGTTTTGTTTTTCCCTGTGGCAGCCCTTTTTGTAATGGCAAGAAACTAGAAACTCAGTGGATGACTGTCAGTTGGAGAATGGCTGAATAAGTTATGGTATCTGAATGTTATGGAATATTATTGTTCTATAAGAAACAATCAGCAGGAGAGACTTACATGAACTGATGCTAAGTGAAATGAGCAGAACCAGATCCATTGTACATGGCAACAATAAGATTATACAAAGATCAATTCTGATGGATGAGACTCTTTTCCTTCAGCTATTTTTTTAGCTCTTTTTGTAACTGGCCAATTGAATTTTTTGGTTCATTGCATTCTTTTTCCATTTTGCCAATTTTATTTTTCAGTGAATTGTTGTCTTTTTCCAATTCACTAATTTTGTTTTTCAGTGAATTGTTGTTTTTTACCAATTCACTATTTTTATTTTCTTGTGATTTGGTAACTTTTTACAATTCACCAATTTTGTTTTTCAGTGAATTGTTGTATTTTTCCAATTCACCAGACTTATTTTCCAGTGTTTCACATCTCTGTTGCAGGGCGATATTTCCTTCTTGCACTGCTCTCAATTTATTTCCCCAATCTTCTTCTATCTCTCTTTTGAGATTCTTTATGCAATCTTCCAGGTAAGCCTTCTGAAAAGGAGACCAGCTTAAGTCTACCTTTGTGGCTTTATCTGGGATTGTTTTCAGAATCTCAGGATCCGGGGACTTCTCTAGTTTCTCTCTGTAAAAGCTGTCTATGGTGAGAGCTCTCTTCTTCTTGCTTCTTGCAGCAGCAGCAGCAGCAGCAGCAGCAGGGATTTCAATTTGCCCTGGGGCAATTTGCCCAGTTGACTTCCAGTCTGGGGCTGATCTGGCTTGATCCGCACTAAGACCACACTTTCAGCTGCTCTCAATCCACCCTTTATCAAAGGTAGACCTGCCAAAGCCCCTGCCCGCAAGCAGAGCACAGTGGCCCAAGCGTCTCCCAGGGACTTCCTGGCAGCCCAAAATCCTCTGTTCCTTCCCAGCCCCGGACTTGCACCCCGGCTTTGCACTGGCGTCTGAGCGCCGGGAGCTGCTCGATCCCCTGCCCGTCTAAAACTGACCTCAGAAGTTCTTTCAAAGTAGATGTTTGATAGAAGTGCGTTGTAGTCCAAGAGTTTGGTGGTACCCTCACTCCAGAACCAGTTCGGAGGCTCAATTTGTCTGGGTCTGAGGGAAGGTCTCAGGAGCTTACAGAGGATGCTATCTGCAGTTCGCCATCTTGGCTCCGCCCTGGATGAGACTCTTTTCAACAATGAAATGATTAAGGCTAGTTCCAATGATCTTGTGATGAAGAAAGCCATCTACATCCAGAGAGAGGCCTATGGGAACTGAGTGTGGTACACAACATAGCATTTTCACTCTTTTTGTGGTTGTTTGCTTGCATTTTGTTATCTTTATGATTTTTTTCTTTTTTATCTTATTTTTCTTGGGCAGCATGAAAATTATAGAAATACCTATGGAAGAATTACATGTTTAACATATATTGCATTACTTGTCATCTAAGGGAAAGGGTGGGGAGAAAAGGAGGGAAAATTTGGAACACAAGGTTTCAGTGTTGAAAATGCTTATGTTTTGAAAATAAGCTTTAATAAAAAAAAGTTTTTTCCCTTATATCTTTTTATAGCCATTAACATTAAAATTTCAATTTATATACATTTATCTTCTTTCTTTCAGTACCCCTCACTCTAGTGGAAAAAGAAAACTGGAAAACAAATGAAAATATCAACATACAGAAGACTCAAGAATAAGTATCCCCTTGGACTTAATATGATCATGTTATCATTATTAGTATTAATTCATGATTAACAGCAATTTTATTAATATAGGAATTATACTATTTGTGTTATCATCATATTCCCATATAATACCAATGAGATGTTTGTGAATGCACATTGAAAACTCTAAAATCTTTTACAAATATAAGGTATTATTATAATTTAATGGTTAATATTGAAGGGAAGAACTTAATGATCTCTAGTCCTTTATTGACTTTAAACAAATCCAATTCCATTTTAAGGTTTTGCAATAGTGTAAATATTTGCACAGGGTAAGGCAGTCTGAAACTGTAGAAATAAAATGATTACTTAGATTATAAAGAAAACAAAACAAAAAAAATCCTAGACCAAGGAATAATATAGGAGATTTAATCTACTGATTAAAGTGAGTCCTGATGATAGAATTAAGTTCTTTACAAATCATTATATCCCAAACCTAATGTCTCTGAAAAAAAATATGTCTAAATGTTTGTCCCAGCTGCAAAATCTACCACAAGGACATTTGTGACAGTCATGATTCTGCCAGCTGGGGAAATCAGTCAGCTGAAAGTGCTCACTGAGGCAGCACATATCCTCCACTTCATTAAACAAAACATACACTTGAAGGCAGTACTCTAAACAATGGACCATGTGCTTTGCCACCCTACTGGCTTCCAGTAGTAACCATCCACATTAACCACTTTAGCTGAAAAAGTAGAAAACTTAAAAAAATAATATTAACAAGGACCAAGAAAAATATATTGAGTTTCTCAGCCTGACTTCAAAAACAAACACCAGTAGCAGGTGGAATACTATGGCACTGATAAAGCTGAAACATGAATAATCATTACAATATTTTATCAATGGCAACTAAAACAAGTATCCATTTAAGCACATGAATTAGTAGGAGCCTTGCCAAGCTCCTCAATATAAGCTGTTCTTTGTTTATTCTTTCATGACATTTCAGATTCAAAATGACTTCACTAATTGACCACAGTGCACAGAATAAAAGACAATGCAAGCACAAGCGGGATATTAAATGTTGTCATTATAGGGCAGTGCTGGGGCTAGTAGTTCAATAGCTTTTAAATAATGGCAAATTAATGCAGGCATTCTAACCCCAATCTACATTTGGTAAGGATGGGGAAAGGCAGGGAGAGCATATAACTGTTCTTTATATGGAAACAAAATTCAGATTTCCTACTTATCTATGCATCTTTGCATCATTTATCATTATGGGATCAAGGCGCATAGTCAAATAGTCAAATGTATTATTACCCACTTTCATTTTCCAGATGAAAAAAAATCAAACTACTATATAGAGAAATGTCCTCTATGGTACTGAATATAGAGCCCTATCTATTACATCGCAGTCTAAGGCTCTGTCCTTTAGTTTCTGAAAATAAATCAAGAAAAAGAAAATAATTTTAGTTATTTGAAATACTTTCTTCCTAACACTAATGCCACCCTTCAAGTGCTTATGCTACACTGACTTTCTTTACAATAGTTCTAGAGGAAATCTTACTAAGGTGATCAGTATAGCTTTTAAAAATAATGTTTAAACAGCAAGAAATATCTCAAAAATATCCCAGTACAGTAGTTCATTTACCAACATTTCAAAAAACAAAAATACATCTGTTTTTTACATTTCCAACTGATTTTTTATTTTTCTTGAAGACTGATTTTTTTAATATATAAAGCATTCTTAAAAATGGCTGCTTAATGAATAAGTGAATTACTTTTATTTTATAATAGGAAGCAACTATGAACTATAAGCAAAATACTGGTGTCCCCAAAGTATTAGTGCATTTTAAATCTTTAATAGTTTCAAAAATACAAATGTTATAAACTTACAAAAACTAAATTTAAAATTTATAATATTGATAGGTTTCTGATTAAAATTTAGCATGACTGTGCTCTTCTCAGTTTTCAAACTTTGTGAAAAGTTATTAGCTTCTATTCAATGACAGGAAGGATTGCATTTGTAATCCTCACCTTAGAACCACACAAAGAATCAGGTTTTGATGCATGCATGACAGTTGATATGACCCCACAGGACAAAAGTCTAATGAAAATGGACTGGGTAACCTAAGTGGCCAAGTAAGATCTGTAATAATGCTATCCATCTCCAAAAAGAGAACTGGCGAGTTTAGATAAGTGTATTTTTTCACTTTATTTTTCTTGTGTGTGTGTTTGTGTGTATGTATGTGTGTGTTTTCTTTTACAATATTGCTAATGTGGAAGTATATTTTGCATGACTTCACATGCATAATCAATATATTGCTTGCCTTCTCTAAGGATAAGGAAAGGAAAAGGGGAGGTAAAGAATTTAAAATTCAAAATTAAAAAAATAAATAAATGCTATTTAAAAATATAATTGGGAAATGTTTAATGAACTAAATTTCATATATATAAATATAAGATGCATATATAAGCATATAAATACATATCAAATCTCTTCTGATCCACTAGTCTTAAGAAAATGTCATCTGAAATTTGCATGTACTCTATAATGACAGGATATCCCATCTTGTTAAAATTTAAAAATTACTAGAAATACACAAACTAAATAAGTATAAAACAAATTTAAAATATTTAGTTTTCAAATGATGGATTTTGTGGATTCATAACACTTATACGTCTGAAATTAAGGCATAAAATGCCCTAAAACTTTTGGAATACCCTTTATATCTGTAGTAGATTTATATAAAACAGACTATCTTAGAAGCATTCCACTGAGAAGGATAGAAATAAAATTTGCATTTGATTAAACACATTTCTTTAAAGAATAACTTGGTTAATTATTCAAAATTAAGTATTAGGATTCTTTTGTCACCTCTGACTCATGAAGTCCATGTTCTCTAACTATGAATGAGTCCAGCATTTCTTCTGTCCTATGCCCTATCCTTTTTCATTTATCTATCTTTACTTGGTGACCTTATCATGTCCTGTAAGTACAATTATCTTTATACCTCTGTTTGGTTCACAAAGCCTTTTATAATCTGGCTTATACCATTCCTTTCCAGTCTTTTTACACTTCTTTTAGATTACTTCCCTTTCTATACTCTTTTGTTTCTCTTTCCCCCTTTTTCTCCTCACCAATGTTTTGCTTCTGAACACCACCTCTTCTCAATCTGCCCTCCATTTTTGCAGCCCTTCCCCCTTTTCTTATCCCTTTCCCCTTCTATTTCTGTTCTCCCTTCTATTACCTCCCCTTTTCCTTTCCCCTTTCTACTCCCATTTCCTTATAGGATGAGACAAGTTTCTATATTAAACTAAAAATGTCTGCCATTCTCTCCTTGAGCTAAATCTGATGAGATTAACATTCATTCAATGCTCATCTCCCTCTCTTCTTTCCTTCAACTATAATAGGTCTTTTTTGCCTCTTCATGTGAGGTAATTTTCTTGACTTTTACCCCCCCCTTCTGTCTTCTTCCAGTACAATAAAATTATACATATATGTTTAGTATACCCCTAACAAATATACAGTTCTCAAGAGTTTAACATGTCTTCCAATATAGGCATGTAAACATTTTAACATTTAAAAAAGTTTTTTTCTTCCCTTTTTATTTTTTATGCTTCTCTTGAATTCTGTATTTGAAGATCAAATTTTCTGTTCAGCTCTGATCTTTTCTTCAAAAATAAAGAAAAAAACCCTATTTCATTGAATATCCATTTTTTCCCCTGAAAGATAATGCTTAATTTTGCTGGATGGTCGATTCTTGGCTGCAATCCAATTTTCTTTGCTCTCTGAATATCAAATTCCCTTTGACCCTTTAAAGCTAGGCCTTGGGTAATCCTGATTGTGGCTCCTTGATATTTGAATTGTTTCTTTCTGGCTGCTTGCATTATTTTCTCCTTGATCTGATAATTCTGGAATTTAGTTACAATATTCTTTGCATACTTTTGGGCCTCTTTCAGGAGGTGATCAATGGATTCTTTCAATGGCTATTTTACCCTCTGGTTCTAGCATATTGGGGCAGTTTTCCTTGATGATTTCTTGAAATATATTCTGTAGTCTCTTTTTTTCAATATGGTTTTCAGGGAGTCTAAAAATTCTCAGATTGTCTCTCCTAGATCTATTTTCCAGGTCAGTTGTTTTTCCGATGAGATATTATACGTTTTCTACTATTTTTTTCTTTTTTTGGTTTTGTTTGACTGATTCTTGATGTCACATTGAGTCATTTGTTTACATTTGTTCAATTCTAATTTTTAGTGAATTATTTTCTTCAATTACTTTTTTTAAAATCTTTTTTTTTTGCATTTGGCCAAATGAATTTTTAAATGAGTCATTTTGTTCCTTGGATTTTTTTCCATTTCAGAAATTGTTTTTCAAGGTGTTGATTTTATTTTCCGTTTTGACAAAACTATTGTTTAAGGAGTGCTTTTATTCAGATAATTTCTTTGTTTCCTTTTCCAGACCTCTCATTTCCTTTCCCCATTTTTCTTCTATCTTTTAACATCTTTTTTGATTCTTTCAAGAAAGCCTTGTGAGATGGAGACCAATTAATATCACTCTTTGAGGCTTCATCTGGAGTTGTTTTGCCTTTAGAGTCCTCAAGATTTGAGGTCTGTTGTTCTCTTAGAGTTATTTATAACTAGATAAAAGTTATCTATGGTCAGAGCTCTTTTTGCCTTTTTTGTTGTTGTTGTTCATTTTAAAGGTTGAGTTCTGCCTTTAGGGTAAAGGGGAGAATGTCTTAAGCTTCTTCTACAGGCAGTAGGGTCTTTAGGCTGCCTGGGGCTAGTGCTGCTGGCTTCCTTTCCATGCTGGGTGGGCATGAGTGTGGACAAGTTACATGTTGTATGCTGGGGTTCAGTTTGCCTTTTTTAGTTGCATTGGCTGTCTTACAGGTAGTCTGCTGATCCACTGGCTTCTGAACTAGGACAGAGTAGCCAATGCTGCTGTACTTTGGCTAAAATATTACCAGTAGATTTCCCTGCAGTGCACATAGCACACTGCTATAGGTCCCTTCATTTTGCCTGCACTCTGTTGCCTCCCCCACACCCCTACCCAATTGGACATTTTCTGAAGTTCTTCCAAAATATCTTCTGCTTGAAATTTGTTACACTCCAAATATTTGTGGGTTCTGTCACTCCAAAACTCATTCAGAGGCTTGATCTGGTATTGATTTGAGGGAGCCAGAAAGAGCTCAAACAAAAAACCATTCTATTCTCCACCATCTTGGCTCTACCCTCCTCTTTTGTTTCTCAATAAAAATACTCAGTCTATTAATTAAATGATTTCTCTAGATGCCCCCTCCCACTTCCTAGCTTCCTTAGCTTCTAGAAAATCTAAATTAAATTTCTATCTTCTGCAAGAAAACTTTACCAATTCTAATTTTTAGTGCCTCCCTTCTGAAAACAAGATGATCTTGGATTTTATTGGCTAGATTTCTTTCTTAATTACCATGCATTAAACCAAAACCAATCTGATTCTCATTGGTCATCAATAGGTCCCAGGCCAAGTTCTATTTGGTCATTGTTTGGGTCCTGATTGACTCAGATTGAATATAAATAGCAGTCATATTTGCTTTGGCTAGAAACCCTGAAGGTCTTCCCCTTCCAGATTCATTCATTCATTTTCATATATATCAACAAATAAATAAATAGATTGAAATAGAGATAGATATATAGATATAGATATTTAGATATAGTTATATATAGACATACAGACATAGATAGATAGATAGATAAATATAGATATAGATATAAAGAGGAGATTCTTTGCCTCAGTTGCTACCTAGTCTTAATCACTGAATGGATGAAGCTTTAGTCAAACTGTTGAAAACTTAACTTAAAAAGCCCAAGGTCTCTCATTCTACTCAGGGCCATCTCCAGTTGTCTTAATACATATCTGGCCAATGGACCCAGATGGTTCTGGAGGGAAAAGTGAGGCAAGTAACATTGAACACACCCTTCTCACTTAAATCCAATTCACTTGCATGTGAAGGCATCACCTCCCTGATGTCATAGTCCTCTTTGACAATGAAGGACAAAAAACAACAATATCTCTAGCACTTACCAGGTAAATAGTAGGTGTTTGATAGATGTTAGTTGACTGCCTGTCAACCCATATTTAAAGAGGAAGCTAACCATCCTCTACCTCTTGGCTCACCCTGGTCCCTAAAAAAACTGAAGGGAGATGGTGGGAAATTTGATCATTGGGATTTGGCATCTTCCCAACATCAATCAAATTTGAGACTATGCCACCATTGTCTAAGATTATTTGACTCTGTGCACCCATCACACTTAGGCTCCTACAGAGAGAACATGGACCAGAAGATTCTATCAGACCTCTTCTGTAGATGAAGGGCTTGGTGCTGTCAATGACTGAGCAGATTTCTTAGCTCTCTTTCTTTGGGACTTGTTTGAAAAACTAGAGTGACACCAGCTTTAGCAAGTGCAGAGCCGATTGCAAAAATGGTGGGCTCGGGGAAGGATTGGGGTTGGTACAGTGGGAATCTTCATTATCCATCTCTAATGAAGATAATGAAAAAAATAAACAAACAGTTTCCAAAGACAATGAAGAATTTCTACCAGTTAAATAGAATTCCAGGATAAGATTCTAGAAGAAGAAAACATAACTACAAATAGGTTGTCAGAAAAGATGCTGGATTGCAAAGGTAAAATGTGAATTAACATATTGAAGAAGAGATAAGGAGGGAAATGAGATGTCCTGAGGAAAAACTTAGAGAATAAGCAAGAGAAGAGGCTTGAAACTTAATGAAAATAATGAACCCAATGAAAAGCAGAATTCTATTTCTTAGTTTTATTAATTAGTACAATAGTTTTCTTAGTTTCAATTCTGTTAACCTCTCCTTTGAGTTTCAGAATTTCTAATTTGGTATTTAGGGATTTTTAATATGTTCTTTTGCGAGCTTATTTAGTTGTATGTCCAATTTAAAGATCTCCTCTTTATTTTATTCATGTAACTATTTAGAGATATAAATTTCTCCTAAGGACTGCTTTGGCTGCATCCCATAGATTTTGGTATGTTGTCTAATTATTGCCATTCTCTTGGATGAAATTATCAGTTGTTTTTATGATTTGTTGTTTGATTCACTCATTCTTTAGAATTTGATTATTTAATGTCCAATTGATTTTTAGTCTATCTTTCCCTGACCTTTTATAAAATATAATTTTTATTGCATTGTGGTATGAAAAGGACCACATTTACTATTTACTATTTCTATCTTTCTGCATTTGATTGTGAGGTTTTTATGCCCAAATATATAGTTAATTTTTGTGTAAGTGTTATTTACTGCTGAGAAAAAGATATATTCCTTTCTGTACCTGTTCAGTTTTCACTAGAAGTCATGTAAGTTTTCTAAGATATTAATCTCCCTAGTTTCTTTCTTATTTATTTTATGGTTAGATTTATATAATTCTGAGAGAGAATGGTTGAGATCCCCTAATAACACAGTTTTGCTGTCTATTTCTTCCTATGACTTGCTGAACTTCTTCTCTAGGAATTTGGATGCTCTACCACTTGGTGCATATACATTTAGTGTTATACTACTTCATTTTCTATGGTACCCTTTAACAAAATGTAGTTTCCTTCCTTATCTCTTTAATTAGATCTATTTTTACTTTTGTTTTATCTAAATTCAGAATTGCTACCCCTGTTTTTTTGCTTTGGCTGAAACATAATAAATTCTGCTCCAGTGTTTTACCTTTATCCTGCATGAATCTCTCTGTGTCAAATGTGTTTCTTGAAAACAGTATATTTTAGGATCTGTTTTTTAATCACTCTGCTATTCACTTCTATTCTGTTGGAGAGTTCATTCTATTCACATTCAGAGTTATGATTACCAGCTCTATATTTCCCTCCATCCTATTTTCATTTCTGTGTATACTTTTGTTTTCTTTCCACCCTGTCCCTCCTTTAGTAGTGTTTTGTTTTTGCCCTCTTCCTGTCCTCCCTTCTATCATCTCTCTTATTCCTTTCTCCTAGTGTTTCTGTTCTCCCTTCCATACAGCTCCTTCTTTTTCTTTCCCTTTCTCCTCCTACTTCCTTACAGGATAAGATAAATTTCCATACCCAACTGAGTGATTATGTTATTCTCCCTTTAGGCCAAAACTGATGAGATTAAATTTCATTCAATGCTCATTCCACTCTCTTTTTCTAATAGGTCTTTTGTGCCTCTTCATATAATCTAATTTGTCACATTTTATATCCCCTTTTGTCTTCTTTCAATGCAATTCTTTTCCTACCCTCAAATGTCATTTTCTTTGATATTACATCAGTGTTTATTCATATCCACATCCTTAGTCCATGTATGCCCTCTCTTACTGCCCCAATAACAGATATCAGTTCTCAACAGTTGTGGATATCATTTTCCCATCCAGGAATGTAAACAGTTTAACTTTTAAACAATATATTTTCCCCAGTTTAGCTTTCTATGTTTCTCTTGAGTCCTGTTTTTGGAGATTAAATTTTCTATATAGTTCTGTTTTTTTCAATAGAAATTATTGAAAATCTCTTAATTCATTTAAGATCCATCTACTCCCCTGAAAGATGGTCCTCAGTTGTGCTGGGTAATTAATTCTTGGTTGTAATTCTAAGTTCTTTACGTTCCAGAATATGGTATTCCAGGGTTTTTGATCCTTTAATGTAGAAGCTTCCAGGTCTAGGGTAATCCTGACTGTTGTTCCTTAAAATTTGAATTGTTTTTGTCTGGCAGTTTGCAGTATTTTTTCCTTGAGGTTTTAGTTCTGGAGTTTTGCAACAATGTTGCTTGGCGTTTTCCTTGTGGAATCTCTTTCTGGAGGTGATTGATGGATTCTTTCAATGACTATTTCTGCCTCCAGTCCTAGTATATTAGGGCAGGTTTACTGGATGATCACTTGAAGAATGCTATTCAGGCTCTCTTTTTTTTTTTTTGGTTATGGCCTTCAGTAGACCAATGATTTTTACATATTGTCTCTCCTGGTTCTGTTTTCCAGGTTGGCTGTTTTTCCAATGAGGTATTTTACATTTTCTTCCATTTTTTTTTCATTCTTTTTTTTTTGTTTGACTGATTATGTGTCATAGAGTCATTAGCTTCCATTTGCCCCATTCTAGTTTTTAATGTGTGATTTTCTTCAGTCACCTTTTGCATCTCTTTTCCCATTTTAAAAATTCTACTTTTTAAGGTCTTGTTTTCTTTAGTGGATTTTTTTTTTACCTTTGGCCTACTGTGTTTTTAGGGAATTGATTTCTTCAGTGGATTTATTTTTAGATTTGGCCAACTGTAACTTTTTTTTTCTGAGGCAATTGGAGTTAAGTGATTTGCCCAGGGTCATACAGATAGGAGGTATTAAGTGTTTGAGACCAGATTTGGACTCAGGTCTTCCTGACTTCAGGGCTGGTGCTCTCTCCACTGTGCCACCCAGATGTCCCCCAATTATACTTTTTAAAGAATTGTTTTCTTCCATCAGTTTTTTTCCTTTCTTTTCCAAGCTGTTGACTCTTTCTTGCATAACTCTAATTTCTTTTCTCATTTTTTTCTTCTACCTCCATTATTTGCCTTTTAAAGTCTTTTATGAGCACTTCTAAGAAGTTTCTTTGGGCTTGACATGAATTAATATCACTCTGAGATTTTCTCTGTAGGCATTTCATCCTCATCTGAGTTGATGTTTTGGTCTTCTCTGTCATCACAGTAGCTTTCTATGTTTTTTTCTGTTTCTTACTCGTTTTCTTTCCTTTTTCTTTTCGTATTTTCCTTTTTTCTGATTTTTAAGGTGGAGCTCTGCTCCTGGGATAAAGGAGGTGCTATCCCAAGCTTTCTGCACAGCTCTGATATGTGGCTGTGAACATAGGGGTCCTTTGTGTTTGGTGATTTGCTCACAGCAAAGGGTGGTCCTACCTGCTCTCTCCAGGAAACAATCTGGTTTCTCTAGATGGCAAATTACCTTTTTCTGTGGGATTGGAGACTGCCCCACTGGTCTAATCCATTACTGAGCCAGGACTGAGGGTTTCTTGCTGATCTGTTGTGATTGAGACACTCTCACTGGCTTTCCCAGTCACTTTCTGAGCTGGACTGAACAACCTTTTCACCCCAGTGAGACTGACCTTTCTTGAAATCCTTTCAATCTATTTTGAACAGGAGAATGGTTTCATTTCATCAGACTCTTCTCAGAGCTTTGATTTCCTTATTCCTTTATTTTATTTTTGATAGCTTTTGGCATTTTCAAGTTTTAGTCCCAAATTATGAGAAATTATGCCTCAAGTCTAAGGTGCTTTTTAATGTTATTTTCTGTGATCTGTTCTGGGGATCAATCTTGGGCTCTCCTCTCCACTCCTAAACAACAGGTATGAGCCCTAGGTCACTATTTCACACATGATTTTACTCCCTGTGGTATCTTCCCTCTTTTCCTCCCATCCGTATTCCAACTCTGTGCAACAGTGGCTACAAGCTACAATTGTCCTCTCTTCCTTATAACTGAATCCAGGGACTTTGCTCACCAGCAAGTACCCACAGCAGGGAGCATCCCTGTCCCTCTGTTACAACATTCACCAGGTGTGTGATAATTCCTTTTTCCACATTGGCAGTCCATTCTAAAAAGCTCCTGGTCAGCACAGCTGTGCCCAATTGGCATCCCCTCCACAGTGGAAGGTCTTTCAAAATTCTTCAACTCGGTCATAAGACACCCACAATATCCATGAGTTTCTAAGACTGAGGCTGTCTCCTAAACCCAACTCGCTAGGGTTTGTTGTTGATTTCACAGTCAGCCAAGAGGTCTTTGCACTTTCACTCAGGCAGAAACTTTGCCCCTTTCCTTCCTTCCCTTTCCTTCCTTCCTTTCCTCCTTCCTTCCTTCCTTCCTTGCTTGCTTTCTTCCTTTCCTTCCTTCCTTCCTTCATTCTTTTCTTCCTTCCTTTTTTTTTTAACTGAGGCAATTGGGGTTAAGTGACTTGCCCAGGGTCACACAGCTAGGAAGTGTTAAGTGTCTGAGGTCAGATTTGAACTCAGGTCCTCCTGACTTCAGGGCTGGTGCTCTATCTACTGCACCACCTAGCTGCCCCATCTCCTGTGATTTCTTGATATTTTCTTTTACTCTTGTTTTTCAGAGTTCCTCACATGTTGCAGCTGGCCCACAGCCACCATGTATTATCTATTTCATTCTGTGGTACTAATGTTTAATTACTCAGAGACAGTTGCATTTGAAGTCTTGCTGACAAATAATAAAACAAAAGTAGGATACTACTATTAAAAATATGGACCTTTGTTTTCATGGAAAACAAGTAAAGGAGCTTTGCAGTTTCCCAAAAATGATCCATACTTTCCATTTATTTAGCTCCAGAGCCAAATCGCTGTACATTTGTTATGTCTGTCCTAGAAACGCATAATATAAATACAATCACAGTGTGTCCATTCAAATATGTCATAAAATCTGGACAACAGAATTCTGTGACCATTTAATCTCCCTCAAATGGATGGACAGGACAGATTCCTCCAATGGGGTATTATAGATTTGTTCCAGAAGGCTCTGGAGTATGCCCAGAGGGCATAATATGATTACAATGGTACCAACAAAAAAAAAAGGAGCATCTAGAAGATTTTTATGATTCACAGGAAATTCCTCTTTGACATATACTTTGTAGTAGATATCTTCCATTATAGTGGCAAACACCTCCAGCAAATCAATATCAATACCCTTTTTGTGCCTTCTTTGACATTTATTATCAGAAGCCCTTGGAATAGTGTTATTTCTGTTGTTACATCCTGGAATTTTGACTGATTTTCATTCATGGATGAGAAACAACTTTTAAAGAATCTGTAATGATAGTTTATTGTGGCAAATAAACTTTATCCCCAGTTATCAATAAACAGTTTAAGGAAAACAAAGGATCTTATAGTAGCTACAGTTTTTTATTATTAGTGAATTGGGTAAAGATGAGGCCTATTATCAAATGCCACTGGATTACTCAATATTTATTATAAAGATAAGAGATCAAAGACTTGTAGATTACACAGAAGTTTCGTATCTATATAATCCTATTAATGAAGATAATTAATGGAGATGAAGCAATAAGAAAAAAAACTTGTGGGAATGATGTAGAAGAAGCAAAGAAGTAGAAAAATTATCTTAATTTTCAGATGACATGACTGTTTACTTGAAGAATTCCAAACATTTTACCCTGCAAATTGAAGGAATATTTTTAGTGACCTCGTAGCTTAAAAAATAAAACCATGAAATTTACAATCACATCTGTATATTAACAATGAAGAGCAGCCATAGGACACTGAAAAGGAAAGGTAATTCAAAATAATTGAAAAAATGAAGAAAAATATCTAGGAATTAGTTAAGCTACGAATAAACACTCAGAATTTCATGAATACAACTACAAAAGTCTTTATAAAAATAAAGTAGGACTTGTCTACAATTACAAAAATATTTGTTGTTCATGGCTGAGCTTTATTAATATAATTTAAATGATACTTTGGTATTATTTACATTAATTTACAGATTTTATGTGATGCCAAGCAAACTAGCAAACAATCATTTTATTATATAGTGAAATATAACAGTAACAAAATTCATCTAAAGAACAGAGATACAGATTATTAAGAAAAATAATTTAAAATAGACAAAGGAGTTATTGCCCAAATTGTGCATTTGGTTATATATAACTGTCTGTTACTGGTTAAAAAAAATGAAAGGCTGATCAAAGGCACAAACTAGATCATTAAGCCCCCAAATAACAGTAAATAATATCTCATTTGAATGATCTCATTATTTCTCAGAGATTCAATATCATCTCTAGACAAAAGATTCTCAGGTCTATTTATCCAGTCCTAATCTCCCTCCTTAACTCTAGTCTTACATCTCTAACTGTCTACTGTACTATTTAAAACTGTTGTTTTAGAAACTAAATATATCAACACCTGAATGTATTACCTTTTGTCTCTAATTTTCTCATCTTTCAAAGTTCTCCATTACTGTTGAGGTCACCATCAACCTTTTCCTCACAATCTAGGGATCATTCTTGTATTTTGCCTCTCTTTCATATTCCCTTCATATTCAGTTTACTGTCAAGCCTTGTCAATTCTTCCTTCACATCATTTCTTGTTTACTCTTCCTTTCCTCTGACACTGAATCTACCCTGCTGCAAGTCCTTAACACTTTATCCCTGGATTAAACTGGTTGGTCTTCCTGTATCAAGTCTTTTCCCACTTTAGTACATCTTTCATGCTCCCTAAAGAGGTAAGAGTCTTATATATGCAAAACAGAGATAAAGGTATTTTATATACAAAATTGTTTTATCAGTGCTCTTGTAGAAGCAAAGTTTGAATGAAAATTGAAGCTTATCAGTGAAATAGAATATTATTGTATTATCAGTAACAAGGAATATGAAAAATTTAGGAATACTTGAGAATAGCATATATATGTTTATATATATACATATAAATTATATATTATATATAGAGAGAGGAGAGAGACACACACACACACAGAAAAACAGAGCAGAGACAAATACAAAGACAGAGACAGAGAGCAATGTATATACATACACATATATTACATTTGTATTTGTGTAGGTCTTGTTATTCTCCAGAAGAATGCAAGTTTCTTGAGGGTAGGAATATTTTTTTATCTTTGTATATCCAGTGCTTAATAAAGTACTTGGAAAAAGAGTAGATTCTTAACAATACTTGTTGATTTGGTTTGAATTATATCATAAGATTTAGAGCTGGGAAGAAATATTAGAAAACATCTAGACCAGTTGATGCATAAATTTTATATTAAAATAAGTTAAAATACTTTTTGAGAGCATTTACTTATTTATAAATTATATGTTGTCCTAAAAATTTTGTTTATTCTAATAATTATAGACAAATGGACATTTTAAAGGATGAGATAAAAACTGAAAAGATGTTTAGTCCTAGAATCAATAAGAAGTCATTGGAGGTTATTGAATAGAGAAATGAAATGGTCAGACCATGCTCTTGTAAGATCACTTTGGTAGCTGTGAAGAGGATGGATTGGAGAGGGAGAGACCTGAGAGAGTGCAACCAATTAAGAGACTCTTACAAAAATGCAGAGGGTAAGTGATGAGAGCTAGAATAAATATGGTGGTTGTGAGAGTAGATAAAAGGGGATGGATCGAGTGAGTCTTGAAATGGTAACACTTGGCAATGGATTGGTGGATTAAGAGGTGAAGAGTTAAGAATGACACCAAAAGAGGGAGCCTGAATAATTGAAAGCACGGTGGAACTCTGAACAGAAACAGGAAACTTCAGAAGACAGGGTCGATTTGGAAGAAAGAGCTGCAATGGCTTCTTCCTCCTCATAGTGGGGGGCACTAATATACCATGGAAATTGGAACACATAGCTGAACAGAGAGTTTCTGCTGCAACTCTGGGTTGAGCTGTGAGTGGGGCAGGGTGTTGGTAGGGTATCCTTGTGTTGAGAGTTGTCAGAATTTTGAGCTGTTTTTAGTAACTGGTAGCAGATGAAGATCAATTACCTTGAGGATCTGATCTCTAGAGCAGAATGGGAAGTTTTAGGATCTATCACAGTTTTGGAGATCAGCATATGAAGGGGGCTAAAGAGGGGATTATCAGATAATGATGCGTGAAAATGTGGTGGGGTTGTATTGGGGACCAGACCAATAACAACTGGCTATTTTTTAAAATTACATTTAATTGCTTCAATTTCCTGTTGCAAAAAAGGGTAGAATTGAGCTGTTTTCCATCCTGTGATTATAAACACTGTTTGGTCCAAGGACAATATCTTTTGTAAAACCAAATATGTTAGCAAATAAGTGTTAGAGTTGATATTTCCTATGTCCATTGATTTAAAATCTAGGGCTTCTGATGCTACATGACAGCCTTTCCAGAAGCAAAAAAAGAAAAAAAAGTAATGAGGAAGAAAATAGCTGAGGCAGGGGAAAGTCCTAGGTAGATTAGTGGTGGTATTTAAAAGCAGTGCTTTGGATGGTAAGAAGTAGACAATCTGAGGCTCGCAGAGAAAAGAACGAGTAATGAAATTACAGAAGCTACTGAAGCAGAGCCATAGACATAACCATCTCTATTAAGTGTATGGATACACAAGTGGGAATACAGTGACAGTAGAAGTCTGAATTATTTGAATTATTGATATAATTCATTATACTTTCTGAATGGTTTAAGTGATGCCAGGACAATTATAATATCAATATCATTTTTTATTTCTTCACTCAGACTTAGCTTATATCCTAATTAGTCTGAGAAAGAGGGTACTTTGTAGGAAAAGTGACTATATCAGAAAAGAAGTGAAACTTATTTTGCTTCACCAGACAGGTTTATGAATCCCACTTGTCTTATAGTAATTGTAACCAAAATTAGATTTCACTTTTAGTACAGACAGAAACTAGTCTCAAACCTAAAAACCTTATAGGCAATCAGGGTACTAAATGGGTCATAGAAATGGTAGAGCAGTGACTTGACTGTAACCTCATATTATAGGACAAAAATAGTTCCATCCATTTCCTTCAGTGTTTCTGAATCTTCATGGCCTTCATCAGAGGTATAACTGGAAGTGAAAAGCATTTATTCATAGCTATGAGGTACAGTTTATACTAAAAAAAAATTAAAAGACAGATTTGATTTAAGGCACTCTCACTATGCTGACTATCTATAGCTGTGTGTCTGACTTATAAAAGAGCTGAAGAAAAAGAAAACAAACAGACCCGAGGCTAGGGGATGAACATGGAAAGCTGTCAAAATTCCCCGGCTGAAAAGAAGCCACAAAACTTCCAGAGTGTTTTGAATCATCTGCCATTTTGGAATGAGGCATATGACTGTAAGTAAGCATTTGTTGGGGGGGGGGTAGATCTTGCCCCAATTCTCTAATTATTGCTTCTCTCAACAATTTTTATTTTTTCTCTTTTCTTCTTTCTTAACCCAAGATATGAACACAACATAAAACCCAAGCATTCTTTTCTTTCTTACATTCTTCGCTTTGGATATTTTATGAATTTGTATAGCTCCAATTATCACCTTGGCTCAGAATAACTCAGAAATGTGCATATTCATTCCTGGAATCTGTCTTTAACTCTAGGGAAATTTTATATTTCTGACTTCTTTCTGGATCTCTGGATTTTCCTAGATGTTTTTCTATCATTTTAAACTTAATAATAACTCTAAAAACAGTTATTAATTACTTGCTACATGCTTGGCATTGTGCTAGGTGCTGATTATATAGAGCCAAAGAATAAAACAATCTCTATTTTCAAGAATTTTATTTTCTTTGGCATATGGTTTACAAAATAATTTCCAAGTCAGAGAAAGGCTCTAGCAACTTGAGAGATTAGGAAAGGCTTAATACCACAGTCTTCCCCAAATAAATTTCTATTTCCTGACATTTTGATCACTTGTATTATCATCACTCTATTATATTTGCCTAGAACAGAAATTATCTTGATTAATTTTTTTTGCTTGGGGTGCCAGTCACAAAATTCTTTGAATTCTTTATTCATAGTGTTTCATCTCTTATCTGTCCTTTTTATTTTATTGATACTACCTTACCCTGTTTTTATTTCCCTATGATTAGACATCTGCCATTATCCTAAATGATTTTCCTGCTTCCAATTTCCACCTACAATTCATCTTGAATATTGCCCTTAGTATAATATCATCTACATGCCATTTTTCATGTTACTTTCCTGCTTAAAAATATCTGAGGGGTCCACATTACCTATGATGCCTTGTGCAAAGTTATCAGAATTTTTTCAATATCCTTCATGCCTTCCTTTCCAAGTTTTTCTAACCTCACTCTCCTTTGTTAAATATCTGATATTGTTATAATGGTCTATTTATTGTTCCTAGAATATAATTCCTATAATCCTGCCTCTAAACTCAATCTTGCTCTGTTTTTCATCTTTTTGTCTAAATTAATATTATCCTCTCTTTCCCAGATAAGCTCAGTCCACCATGATTGATTTCTCACATCAAACTAAAGACAATTAAACATCATCACTCATGTATATGTTGTCTATTTCTTTTCACAGCTAAAATGTTTCTATGTTTGGTTCTCTGCTCTTCTTGATACACCACAAATGCCTTGCACATAGAATGTATACTTGGTAAATAGTTATCAGTCATCACTTCAACCATAATGGCATTTTTTCAAATATTATATACCATGTTTTTAGACTTTTCCTTTTTTCTTTACTTTTTAGACATTTCACTTTGCACTTCATGTTGAATAACTCACTAATTATTCCATCCCAATCTACTACTTTAATTTCTTCTATGACTTAAAATGCTATTATCGTAACAAAATACCTTAATAATTAAACCATTCTTTTCTTTTCAAAGATCATCTGAAATTCCTTCAATCACTACAGAAATTTCTTTATTAAGCAGAGTATAACTCCTCTCTGAACCCTCTTTTAGAGTGAAACTCTTCCCCTTTGCCCTATATCATATCATATGAATATCATATATACATGCATGCATCTATATATGTATATATGTGCATGAAATTTGGAATTCTTGAATAACAATTTTAAAATTTGAAATTATATTCTTTTGCTTTCATGGTGACAAATAGAACTGCAACAATGTTTCAACATTTTTTTGGCATTCATGGCTCCTTTGGACCTTGGAAAAATCAGAAGAAAAGATAAATTTTCTCCCTATGATATAGTGGAAGGTACTGCATGGTAGAAAGAGATCTGAACTAGAAGGGAAGCTGTATTTTGATCCTCGTTCTGCTTCACCTAACCAAATGTGATCTTGATAAAATCATGCATGAGTCTCAGTTTCCTTAACTGGTAAATGAGAGAGTAGTAGTTAATGACTGCTAAGGGTTATGAATCTATGATTATAAGATAATTAAAATTATGATTTCATATTCCACCATAAACAATGATGTCCCATTCATGAAAATTCTCCCTCAAAACTGAAGTATTTTCCCCCAAAGATAAGTTTATGTCTATATTTTTATATATTGCAATTTATTTTTTAAAGAATTGGTGCTGAAAATTATTAATGTATTATCTAAATTAAGTATCATCTTTACTCCATAATAGTAACGACACTGCCAACCATTAAATTAACTTGCATGCTTAAGTTTTCTGGAAATCATCCATTAATCATCTGTTACCATTTTTTAATTGAAACTATGACATTGTAATTTATTTTACTGACTATTATGGGTGGGTGGTGGTAGCTTTTTGTATGGCTAGGAAATGAAGACATGCATAACTCAGAATTCTGATCAGCTAATTACAGAGATATCTAATCCATGTAGGATATATGGATATGAGTTCATGGAGCAATAAAATTAGACAAAATTATGCCCTATACATTTTCACATTTGATATATCTGCAAGTAAAATTAATAAAATCATTCTTGTAAAATTAGTGCTGAAATCTCTGGTTATAAACAGCTAAATTTTTCAAGCAGGTATCTCTAAGCTTTTTATGGAAAACACTTGACATTATAAATTCAGAGGTTAATATTCCCATCATCATATGCATAAATCTTCCGTAAATGTTAATAGAAGAATGCTAATGAGAGACACTCCTACATCAACAGGAGAATAGATTTGGTACTATGGAAATCTATTTTTTTTTCTGTTTAATTCTACTTAACCTAAAATTGTATTTAGTATTTGCATAACTTTACATTCTGATTTGGAGTATGTGAAATTATTCTTCAATGTCACAACTACAAATTTATAATAACAATAAAGCTATTATTTATCCTAAAAGACTTGTCAGTGTATGATAATCTGATGTATGAATCATATACACATGAAAAACATATTCAACAATTTAATGAGTACCATTTAAATACTTAAAATGGTTGATCAGTTTGACTTTCTTTACAAAGCAATGCCATATAAAAGTGTTTATATTTTCACTGTTAGGAAATACATTGTCCTCTTGTACATCTAAGTTCTCCAAAGCTTATAAAGATAAATATTATCTTTTCCTGAATGTGATGTATACTTTAACTTTTCTCATTTCAAATAAATCTTGACCTCATTCAGTCTTTTTAGTTCATTATATCCATGAAGTTTAAATACTCTCAAATATATTTCAAAATTAATTTTAAAAAACCACTGGCTCTAAAAAATTAAAATAACTGTAAAGTTTATATGTATGATCACATGGATTTTCTTAAGAATGTATTTAACCCTTCTAACTTACAGAATCATAGATTGGGTACTGAAAGGGAAATTATAAATCAGTTTCCTATTTTCCTACAGATAAGGAATCCAAGACCCAGAAAAGTTAAAGGATTTGCTAAAAGTCACAGAGAGAGCAAATGGCAGAAGCAGGATTTGAATCCAGGTTCTCTGACTCTATTAATAGAGTTCTTCTCACTATACTTTGACCTATTGTTGAGAACAGGAATATGAGAAAAAAAGAAGTGATTTGAAGGAGTAGAAAGTCAGTGAGAGCAGAGGAGCAAAGGGTCTTCTATCTTTTTTATTTATGTCATCTATTTAAAATGTTGCTTAGTAAGAGTTTCTTGTGATTTTTACACCATCATAATACATTTCAAAAAGTAATTGTTCTCGAAGAGCAAAAAAAAGTATCATGCGAGACAAATCTGCTGAAGGTGTCATTTTATATGATCCTCTTTCAGGGAAACAAATCTCAAAAATAAGACATTTCAGATTAGAAATTTATTTTAAAATTTGCTTTTCCTTCTACTGTTGGAAGGAGGAATATTTTGGTTTCTTTCTACCTAGGACAAAAGGGTTTTCATGAGTTTATGTGTGGGGAAACTATAGATAGAATATTTAGGAAACTCAAAGAAACTATCTATTAATTACATAGATGAGATATGTTCAATGTCTCTAGAAGGAGGATGCCTACCAGGGAAATAGCAGAGAAATCATGGATCCTGAAGCACTGAAGTATAAGCATCAAAAAACTTGACAGTGACAACATCTGACAAAACATACCATTTCTAAAGGAAAAACTCAGTCTCTAACTTTTTATAGAGAAAGGTTACTTCAATTGCCTCAAGGCAAGAAAAGATTTTTGTAGAATTCATATAACATTAATTTCTTTCCTACCTATTTGGAATAATGATCCACAGAAAAAGTTCTTAAAATTCAAAAGCCATATAATTTCATAGAAAATGGTGATTTATTTAGTAAATATTAAGGTGGCACATATAAGACTATTTGACCTCTGAACTTCCTAGAAATACTCCAAAAATCTGAGCATGCAACAAAAATTATATTTCAATGACTTCTTGACCATTCCCCCAGTCTATAAATTCTAGTCTATGTTGATAATTTCATTCTAAAGAAGTTTTATTCAGATTTCTCTAGTGCCTATGGGATAATTTGTCTTGAAATAAGTATCTTTTGAAAGCCATTACTTTTAATCTACTAGGATATTATTTAGCTTACATAATATTAGGTTATTACTTGCTTTTTCCCATTCCAATATATCCAATATATACTAAATACTGAATCTATACTTTGCCCAAAATACCTTCTTTTATAATAAAGCCAAATTATCCAATAAACCAAAGAAAAACAACTGGTCATAAAATTCAAGGGATTTTTTTTAGGTGGGTTATGAAGAGGGCTTGCTGTACTCTACCTTATCATTGCCTCATCATACTTTCCCTTTATTCTTATGACTTCAGCTCTGCCTGAGCAAAAACCTTGACCACCCTTTACCAATAGTGTTTCTGCCTTTTCCTAGTCCTTTTTCCAAGTTACATAATTGACTGAAACAGTTTCTTCCTTTTTCTCCAGAATACCATTTCTCTTTCAATGAAAATATCATCCCTTAAAAGCTTACATAAACTTTACTTAACCAAGAATTCAGCTCAGATATACTAAAATGACAATATTTATATTTTCTGTATATATTTATATTTATATCTGTTTATGCAATATGATTCCCATGTGTCTGTACACACATCCTACAGAGCTTATTTTCTGTTCCAATTATTTGACATTTACATGTCACCATATATTACTATTTTTAAAATTGTTTTTTACTATTTCCAACTAACTTATAAGTTTTTGACAGTAGTATTTATTGCTCTAATATATCAAGTTCTAATACCTAATGCTATCACTCTTAAATAGTAGGTGATCAATAAATATTGGTGATGATACTTTCCCCCTTCTTGCCTTTTGGCTCACTGAATCTACAAACAAGCCTATAATTCTGTTTTTCATGTACAAATACAGTCTTTTGATTTCTTTCAAAGAAATGATGATGGATTTTTGGCAATGCACTCTCTCTCTACCAAGAACTCTACAACCAAATTCTATACAAAAACTTGAAGGTATGTGGCCACTACAAAAGCTTAGACTATTACCCTGAAGCCATTAGCACTATCTCTAACCAAAAGAGCTAAGGTCACACCATTTCATGTAGCAGATACAACAGAATGCAAGATGTCCAGGAAATACTGATTAATTACATGCTGTTGCAGCAGCTGTTGATGTTAGTCAAGATTTGGTGGCTAAAGAATAATGCTTAATCCAAGTAATCATGGTATTAATGTCATGGGAAAATAATTATATTTATATTAAAGGTTTGAGAGGGAGCATGACTTGATAGATAGCCTGGAAACTGGGAATAATTAGCTTCAAGTCTTGCCTCTGATTACCTTCTCAGCTCTAGGTAACTCTCTACGACTAAACTGTAGAGAAGCAGAGAAAATTCTCACCCTAATTGGTGGATGGATTTTCCTCTCCTGGGAGTTCCCTATATTAATGAAATAACAGGTTCAGTCCCTATCTAGAGTATAGATTTACAAAATAAAAAACAAACAAATGAACAAACAATAGCTTAAATACTATATAGAGAATGTGTCATAAAGTAGTAGACTATAATGAGATGTGGAAAAGAGAATTTAACATTTGAGTCAAAAGATCTGAGTTTTACACCTGTCAGATTGGCTAAAATGACAGGAAATGATAATGATAGCTATTGGAGGGGATGTGGGAAAACTGGGACACTGATACATTGTTGGTGGAACTGTGAACGGATCCAACCATTCTGGAGAGCAATTTGGAGCTATGCTCAAAGAGTTATCAAACAGTGCATACCCTTTGACCCAGCAGTGTTTCTACTGGGCCTATATCCCAAAGAGATTTTTAAGGAGGGAAAGGGACCCACATGTGCAAAAATGTTTGTGGCAGCCCTTTTTGTAGTGGCAAGAAACTGGAAATTGAAAAGATGCCCATCAATTGGAGAATGGCTGAATAAATTATGGTATATGAATGTTATGGAATACTATTGTTCTGTAAGAAATGACCAACAGGAGGATTTCAGAGAGGATTGGAGAGACTTGCATGAACTGATGCTGAGTGAAATCAGCAGAACCAGGAGAACATTATACACAGCAACAAGACTATACGATGATCAATTTTGATGGACATGGTTCTCTTCAACAATGATGTGATTCAAACCAGTTGTGCTGCGATGAAGATAGTCATATACATCCAGAGAGAGGCCTGTGGGAACTGAGAGTGAACCACAACACAGCATTTTAATGTTTTCTGTGAATATTTCCATGCATTTTGTTTTCCTTCTTAGGTTGTTTTTTTCTTCTTCTCTTTCTAGATCTGATGTTTCTTGTGCAGTAAGATAACTGTATAGATATGTATACATGTATTGTATTTGTCATATAATTTATCCTATCTAGCATGTATTAGATTACCTGTCATCTAGGGGTGGGGGGCGGGGGGAGGGAAAGGAAAAGCTTTGGAAAAAAAAGTTTTTTTTTTGCAAAGGTCAATTTTGAAAAGTCACTCATATGTTTTGCAAATAAAAAGCTTTATTAAAAAAAAAAGATCTGAGTTTTAATCCTGACTTCTTCCAATAACCTAGTGACTTTAGAAAAGGCAGTTATTGTTTGTGCTTTAGCCTATATTTATATGATTGAATCCTCCTCCTCAAGAGTTTGTATTCCAATGGGCAAGATAACCTAAAAAGAGGTACTAGGACAAAACGGTATATGGATAGTCAGCATGGTATAAAGAGGGCTAGGAAAGAGACCATATTATGAGCAAAATATAGCAAAAGATCACCTATCAGAGCCTGGGGCTAGCAGGATAGAGTTCAAGCATTTTGTGGTAAAGAAGATGGGGATAAGGGGTGCAGTAGAAGCAAACATGGTGTGGAAATTGATAGGAAGTACTAAGGAATGGAGGCAATTTAATGTCTTCTCATATATATATATATATATATATATATATATATATATATATATATGAAAGTCAATGAAGGTCACTTTTCAAGGCATACTGGATTTGGTATCAGAGGGCCTCAACTAGAATTTCAGCTCTGTCATTTTTTGTATGATCTTGGACAAATCACTTAATCACCAAGGGCCTATAAAAACTCAAATGCAAAACTAGAGGGGTTGGAGATGGAATAGATGGCTTCTAAAGTCCTTTCCAGATAAGCATAAGATCCCATGAGCTAGAATTTTACTTATTATAAAGGATAAAAAGTTGTCAAATCTTTTGTGACCTCTCTATTATTATTTTTAATCATACACTACTCTTTTATTAAAGTGAGTGACAAAAATGGAGGGGGCAGGGTTAGTACAGTTATGCTCAGTCTGATGAGGACTCAGATGGCAGTCAAGGTTGTCTATGGAAGGCAATAGAACACATTTTGACATGATCTAGGGACATTTCCCTGCTATGGAGCAGAGCAGAGGCTCTAAAATGCATACATAGGAGGATGTACCTATCCCTCCTTTAGAAATCAAGGAATTCTCCTCTCTCTGATATGATTTGAGATCTTTAATGATTACCACATAATTTTAAAAGCTACCAAAAGAACAAAAGTAGGGTCTTTTGTGAAAATTAATGCAACAAGGAAACAAACACTAGGACAGAACCTCCCAAATCCATTTTTCTTGGGTTCGGAAGAAAACATAATCCAAACAAGACTTCTATGATTTATTAAATGATCTCCCAGGTTACAGGCAGCTGTATAATAACCTCTGAGTTATTAAATTATTATAATATAATATATTATTATCTGATTCATAGATATAATTGGAAAAGCGATTTCTTTGAAATTCCCACATTGGTCCCTTTTTAGCATGTATGCAAATCTCTGTCCCCCAATCCCAATTGAGTGAATCACCACAGGAGGCCTTTTGGAAAATGTGGTTGAGAAAGGATTTTGATGTGAGTGAGGGAAGAAATGAAAAAAGAATCCATCAGTCTCCCATCTGTGGTGATGTGTTGTGATCCCTGAGGTGATTACCACTGTGTGAGCCTGCAGGGGAGAGATGTGATGGATACAGTGGGAAGGGAAGGACCTGACTACTGCCGGCACCTGCTAGTACCCTACTCTCACATCTTGCCTTGAGCTGCCACATGTTCCATGTCTTTGCCCATGGTGTCATCCCTGAAGAACTGCAGGGGCTGGATGGGCTCCATATTTTTGTCCAACTCACACACTATGGGAAAGTCAGTGGGCAGATTCAACTCCATGATTGCTTCTTCATACAGATCCTCAAGAAGTTTAGCAATACTATGAAGACTACTGCTATGGGCTGCAATCACAACTTATTTCCTTCCTTTATCTGGGAGATGAATTTCTCATTCCAGTAGAGAGCCGGTACAATAGTGTCTCCCAGGAGGGCAGCTGATCCTCAGCTTTTAAGATATGCACAGGGATGGTCCTTGCTGAATTGTTGTTGAAAGGGTGGATGTGATGGGATGTTGCTAGACCTTCCCTAGACCTCTCTTGTTGCATATAGGCAACCACATCTGGTCAATGCCTCTGGTACTGTCCAGGTTTCTGGACAGAGGTGAAGTAGATGTCAAATTCCCAGCCAGCATTTTGCAGTGTTTAGCCACAATTGGTCTCCTGGTACCCACTGGGGCTCAGATCTGCATCATACCAACCATTAAAGTGGTTCTCCAGGTTCTAGGCACTCTTTCCATGATGGAGCATATAGGTGATCATACAGAGCAGAGGCTGGGTCAGCGAGTATCAAGGAAGCCAGAAGATGGGTCAACCTCTCTCATTCTTGCCCTCCCCCATCTCTATTCTTTCCTGGCTCTTGCTGGCAAGTAGAACATCACTGGGCATAGGATTGTTCTTGTAGGCAGAGAAAAATTACAAAGCAGTTTTTCTCTACTTATCTCTACCTTTCTTTGTATTTGCAGCTGGGAAGCTGACTTGATTCTATGTCGGCTTAACTGAATTCAGGAGAAGTTCTAATTCCATCCTCCTTAGAATGTTTGTGTATCTTTATAGAGTTACTGTTTGGAATTATATTCTCCAAAAGAAAAATCTGAGCTCTCCTATAAGGTGAGTGCCTCTGGGACACAGAAGAATGCATGATGGGGAGTGTGTGGGTCAGAACAGAATCTCTGGGATTGTGATATAGACTGGGGCTTTTTAAACTTTTTCCACTCATGATCTCTTTTTGCCCAAGAAATTTTTACATGACTCCAGGTATACAAACCAAAATCAAACATTTACAGATAGTAAATCATAATTTTGTGACCCGTACTCTGAGTTACAAGGTCCCATATGGGGTCACAAACCACAGTTTAAGAAGCTGGTATGTAGAGAATGAGAACGAGGATTGGGGTTAGGGCAAGATTGCTGTGTCTGTATGATTGAGTTTGAGAGATTTGAGGGGGGGGGATTTGCGAATGGGAGTGGTAACAATTTGTAAACATTTGAAGAGGCAGAGAAGTGACTCAGTGGATAGAATGCTAGGCCTGTAATCAGTAAGAGCTGAGTTCAAAGCCAGCTTTAGACACTTACTAGCTGGGTGACCCTGGACAAGATATTTAAACTCTGACTTACTTCACTGGAGAAGGAAATGGAAAACCATTCCAGCATCCTTGCCCAGAGAAGTCCATGGACAGTATGGCCTAGGGGCTCATAAAGTGTCAGACATGGCTAAGTGAACAACAAAAAACATTTGAAGGTCATGTAGTAAAAAGAGTAAACTCATTATGTTGGCTCTGGAGGACAAGAGTAGAACCAAGAGAGAATTGGGAAGTAATAAATGTTCAAATTTCTGAATTATTAATAAGAAGAATTAAAAATTAGAATTGTAATAATGAATAGATCACGTCCTCAGGTTATAAGCTCTCTAAAATTACTAAAATGTTCTAGCAGAGGTTAGATGAATACTTGCTGGACTTTGCAGAAGGCATTCATGTTTTGGGTGGATAAAGTCCTTTCTATATCTGATAACTTATGACCTTATGATTTTATCTTTATTGCAATTAACTAATGGCTTATATGGAAATTGAATAAACGTTCATTAGCTGACACAATCTTATAATTAAAATTTTAAATCCCAAAGTAGTATCTATAGTGCCAGTGCCTTGTTTTGAAAAACTAATTGTGAGAAAGATATAACCACCTATACAAATATATGTGTGAAAAGATACAGCAATATATACAAATAGATGCCATGGTAATTGAGTTTTAATGTTATTTCTTGTGTAATTACATATGTGAAAGATATAGTAATATATATACATGCATGAACTAGCAAAATTTCATTTTAGCATTATTTCTAACTTAATTGTTAACATAACAAGGCTATCTACATTTATCTCCATTGTTACAATGGATACAAATTGCAACCAATCCCTACTTGCTTACCCTTTGCCCTTTTAATTGTTTTCCTCTAGGTTTACCACAGAGGGTCCACTCAACATACTGGGTACCTTTCCAGTATTCTCTTGACATAACTATACTAAGGGTGTACATAGGCTGATCATAAGCTATCTTTCAGTTTTTCTATGTGAATAACCCATCTCCTTTTCTGTTCCTATATGTATTTTTTGTTGACTTCCCTTATACCATTATTCCTTTGTATTTCTCTGTAATGTCTAGTTCCTCTTTCTGTTGCACTTTGTGTGAATCCTAACTTTAGTTTTTCAGAGTTTATCGTGTGCTGTGCTGTTTAGTCTTTCAACATTTATATATTTACTTATATACACACAAAAATATAACTTCTGATGAACAAGCCCTATAGCTTATCCATCCAATGATATATCAGAGTTTGGACAATGAACCATTTTTCATCTATTTGATTTTCTTCTATTAATATAATTCATAGGTTCATAGGTTTAGAACTAGAAAGAACTTTAGAGGTCAAGTCCAGTTTCCTCAAATGAAAAGACTGAGGTCCAAAGAAGTAACAGTTCTTCCAAGGACACTCAGTCAATTAAGTGGCACAGGTGGGATGTTAACTCTAATATATTGACTCTAAATCCTATGGACTTTCCATCATACCATGCTGCCTCCCTTAAAATAAGGAATTTTAAAGCAATTAGTGTATCATGCATCCTCAGAATCATGTCAGTCTTCTACACCAATGTCAGAAATATTGATTCATCATTACTCCAAAGAATTTGGTCATATTTTGACCATCTCTATCTTTAAATACTGAAATACTGCATTGACAAAGAAATCAGCTAAAGAAAGTTACAATTTTTTACAAAGAAGATTAATATATATCTTGGGGACACTGTAGATTAATATCATATTAATTTTTTAACAAAAAATTCAGTTAGTGAAGGTAAGAATAGTATGTAAGAGAAGAGATAGAGACTCAAAGATGTAAAAGTAATCTGCTAAAGAGAGGAAGCATTTATTAATATTATGTAGCATTAATATTAACACAAATAAATTAATACAATTTATCAGTAATTTCACAGGATATGGAACATATAGGGAAAAACCTGGAGACCTTGTTTTATAAAGAAGTAAACTGAGAAAATTCATGAAACACTATTCAGAAGAGAAAGTGAGATGCCTGACAAAGTTAAGGGACTTTCCCAAAGTTAAGTAAATTGCCATTTTCTAGAACATAATAAGTAAGATTATATTATTTTATGTGTAAAAGAGCTATAATTTTGTTATCATAGGAACAACCTGGTATGAGAACTCCTTCCAAGTACAAATTGCCATATATCCTGGACTTAGTGAATAGGTTAGCAGAAAATTCTTCCCTTTTTTCTACATTTGGTAGGTAGAAAAGGAAACATCAATTCATTCTCATATACAATGTTAGCAGATGATGACTTTTTTAGAGGGGGGAATTACAAGATGTATCTTTATGTTATTCAGAATTGTAACTAGAGCAGGGAAAACTATGCTTTGATCAGAGGAAACTGAAATTTAGAGGATATCAAAAGCAACTAAAACATTATAAAAATAAATGGCCTTTGTAACTAATTAGAAAAAAAAATTAAAATGGGAAATTACCAGATGCTTCTTCTCTCTACCCTGGTAGAAAATCATTTTTACTATATCTTTGGGCCCTTTATCTGTCTTCCCACACACCATTCCTACCTTCACTAATTGAATTTTTGTTAAAAGTTGATTTGAGGACACATTTAACACTGCTTTCTTCAGTGTGTTTTGTTGCTATAGGTGAAAAAAAATGCTCATCATGCCACTAGTATATGCATTTATTCCTTTTTTTAACTATCAACCTTTTTGTAAGCCTCTATTAAGCAGGCTCTATTAAGCAAAGTGAAAAAGATATGCTTAGCAGCAAGCATTTACTCAGCACCCACTATGTGCCAGGAGCTGTGCTAGATCCTGGGGACACAAATACAAAAAAACAAACAAACAAACAAAAAACCAAATACAAAAAAGAAAAGGAAATAATCCCTCCTTCTCAGGCAGCTTCCATTCCCTCAAGAGAGAAAACTTGTGTATATACAGTATTGAATACATATAGAATAGTATACATGCACACATAATAGATATGGATCTCTCCATCTTATCTATGTATGTATCTACTTATCTATCTATCTATAGCAGCCAGGTAGATATATTCTTCTCATATTCTTCTTTCTTTTCGTGCTGGCACTGAACAACTCAACAACGGCACCATATACACACATTTGTGTGTTTATATGCATGTGTATACATACATATATACACACACACACATTTGAATAAGCAGTTTGGTGATTAAAGAGGTTACATAGGAAATTGTACTTGTACTGCTTTTTAAAATAAGAGATATTCCATAAGGCAGAGGGGAGGAGAGCATTTCAAGCCTGTGAAAGTTCATTGTGAAAATATGGAAGTAGGAAATAGAGTGCCACATGTGATAAGCAAAGAGGATGCCGTTTTGGCTGGTTCACAAAGTGTGGGAAGCAGGGAAGTAAGTAAATGATGCTGCAAATATAAGTTGGAACCACATTGTGAAGGACTGTAAGAACCAGAGGATTTTGTATTTGATCCTAGAGACAACAGTGAGCTCCTGGAACTTATTGTGCAGGAGAATGGCACAATGAGATTTGTGTTTAAGGAAAAATACTTTGCAAGCTTCATGGAGGATCAATTATAATGAGGTAGAGAAATTTGAGAGAGACTAATTAGGAGGCCATTGCAGTAATCTAGATGAGGAGTGATGAGAACCTGAACTATCTATGTGAGCAGAGTGGAGAAGTCAAATGAGGGAGATATTGCAGCAGTTGAAAATATGATTTCATAATGAATTGCATGCATAGGGTGATTCAGAGTCAAGAATAGCACTGATATTGTGAACCTAGGGAAATGCATGAATAGTAGTGGCTTTGACAGGAATAGGGAAATTGGGAAGAGGGGCAGGTTGTGGACATGTTAAGTCTGTGATATGTGTAGTACATCTCATTAAATATTCCAATAGGCCCTCATATCATCCATCTCCAGTTGTCCTGATCTAATCTTGCCACTGGACTCAGATGGCTCTGGAGGGGAATGACCTTGCACAGTCCTCCCTGATTTAAATACTTGCATGCGCTATCCTTATGTCATGGGCCTCTTTGAGAATGAAGGACAAATAACAACAACAATAAAAATCAGTAGGTAATTAGTGAGGCAGGACTGAAGCCTAGGGGACAGATTGGGGTTGGATGTTTGTGAGTCATCTGCATAGAGATGATAACTATACTTATGGGAGCTCATGAGTCAAGAGAAGGAGAGAGGGGGGAAGAGAGAGTAGTGAGAGAGAGAGAGACAGAGAGAGAGAGAGAGAGAGACAGAGAGACAGAGAGAGAGAGAGACAGAGACAGAGAGAGACAGAGAAACAGAGAGACAGAGAGACAAAGAGAGACAGAGAGCCAAAGAGAGAGAGAAAGAGACAGAGACAGAGAGAGACAGAGAAAGACAGACAGACAGACAGAGACAGAGACAGAGAGAGAGAGAGAGAGAGAGAGAGACAGAGAGACAGAGAGAGAGAGAGACAGAGACAGAGAGAGACAGAGAAACAGAGAGACAGAGAGACAAAGAGAGACAGAGAGCCAAAGAGAGAGAGAAAGAGACAGAGACAGAGAGAGACAGAGAAAGACAGACAGACAGACAGAGACAGAGACAGAGAGAGAGAGAGAGAGAGAGAGAGAGAGAGAGAGAGAGAGAGAGAAAGAGAGAGAAGGAAG
>JAJPUD010003997.1:0-36608 GCA_023553655.1 Myrmecobius fasciatus
CAGAATACCTGCCCCCAATCAGGGCAGAGTGTCCCCAGTGCCTCAGATAAACTCCAGGTGTTTTGAGTTTGGAATTTCTGCCACAGTGAGCTGAATCCCACTCTCACTTCCGGCCTACACCGGAGTCCTCTGTTTATCCTTCTGTCCGAGTCAGACAAACATGATGTGAAGTTCTTCAGAGATATCAGCAAGCAGTGTCCAAATATCTCTGGATTTGTTTACTTTAAGATCAGGTCAGAGGCTTATTTTATTGTTGATTTGAGAGAAGATTGGAGGAGGACGCAGAGAGTCACGTTTTCACTCCGCCATCTTGGCCATGGGTAACTCTTTTATGTTGCTAAGTCCCTTCCATGATTTAGTCTGCCAGCCAAAGGCATGCACCAACCCCATGGAGTGTTTCTTTTTCATCATTAATAATTAAAATCCCTTTCTGTGCTTAGACTAGTTAATTATGGAGGGTTCTCCTTTTCTCTCAGTCTTCTGGAGGGGCTTACTAGGTGTTGCCCCTTTTGCAGGATCATTATCTGGAATGATATCAGACCTCTGTTCAGCTTTTACCTGTAGGCTATATTCATATATCTTAGCTGGCTGGGATTTCCCTCTCTTAATCTTCTTTTGGTTTCTCCTCTGATGAGTCCATCTCTTCCAGCTCCTACTTCCCCACATCAGGATAGGGAGCCACAGGAATATCTAGGGGATGGGGAGTGACAAGGTCAGATTTGTGTGATAGGAAGATCACTTTGGCAGCAGTGAGGAGCATGGACTGCAGTGGGCAGGGACTTGTGGCAGAAAGACCACCCAGCAGTTGTTGGAGTAGTCTGGATTTAAGGAGAAGAGTCCTCCTCTCAGGACTGCCTTGAGTCCTTTCCAGAATAATCCCCTGCAGCTTCCTCAGGAGTATAGAGGGTGGGCCCTTGCAAATGGATCAGACAGTGTTTGGGGATCAGAGCAATGGGTGCACCTTGCAAAAACAGATTTCATATCTACTATTCTTCATGTAAAAATACCTACCTTTGACTAATGAGAAGCAGCTCAGAGTCACCTGAAGCTGCATCCTCTCCCTCCCTCAGGTTTTATGCTTCTTCAGCTACTCTAATCTTCCTGCCCTGAGTGACACTTGGTTGCCCAGTGGAGCTGGCTGACCTTTTCTCTATGAGAGGCGCTTCCTCAATTGATGTCTGTTAGAACCAGGCTGAAGCAGGCTGGCTGGTCTGGAGAAAGGGTCCACTACAAGGATTCTTGGGTACTCTTGTGCATTTTGGGACAGTTGTTAAGCAATTGTTGCTACAGTGAGGAGGAAGGTAGACTCTATCTTTTCAATAATTTGTCCCCTTTGTGATGTCTGTGGGGGCTTGGCTGGAAGCAATTGTGGTAATTTGTGGGGAGGCTGTTCTTTCCAAGACAATGAGATTCAAGGCAGGGGTCTTTCTCTATCTGAATCTATGATGAGTTTTGGGAGAAGGTGCTAGTGATATATTCACTTGTCTGGCGCATGCCTCCCTACCTCTCCCTCAATTGCCTTCCAAACGCAATTGTCACAAATGTCTACAAAAGTGAACAGAGTTGCTGAGGCAGTCAGAGCATGTTCTAAAATTCAGTTTTCAGATACTAATCCTATATTCTGCAAAGCAATCAACAGACAGGATTGCCACAGCAACTCCACCTTCTCAAGTTCTCATACCCCTTGCATTTTCATGATATTTTTGACATTGGCTTTAGATTTGTTTCCAGACAAAAATTAGTACAAGTTATTGATTACTTAACAGTCTCTAATCTAGCATCAACTTAAGGAGATCTCTGTTCTGCCTGTCTGGAATGAATGATTGAATGAGTGAATGATAAATCATTTGCTAAACACTTGATATGTGCAAAGAACTAGACTAAATGGTATAGTACATACCCCACCACAGGCAGTCCCTACTTCCACATTCTAATTGCCACATGTCTGTTCTTGTTTTCAGTGTTGCTTTCTCACAGGGATATCTACTTGGTGTAGTATCCTTTGTGATTCAAAGTGAATGAAGGGGAAAAGAAATGAGAACAGAGGCAGCCCATCTAACTCTGGAACTTGCCACAGGGGTCATATTCCTCATCCCCACCTTCTTTATTCTTACCTCCCCGATTCCTCTGCACAGCCTAACATTATACTGAATATTCAGTAGGTGATCAACAAATGGTTTATGTCCTAAAGCAATTTGACTCAAATCTAATGAAGAAGGATCTGCCTAACTCATATTGTGTTTTATGAACTCTGCTTTTCCTTATTTTTTTTTTACAGTGAATAGTATTTTATTTTTTCTCATTACTTGTAAAGTTAGTGTTCTACATTCACTTTTCTAAGAGTCTGAATTCCAAATTCTTCTCCCTCCCTCTTGATCACTCCCCTCTCCTTAAGAGAAAAAGCAATCCATTATAGGTTATACATGTATGATGGTTTTAAATATATTTCTCTATTAGTCATGTTGTGAAAGAAAAATCAGAATAAAAGGGAAAACCATAAGAGAAAATAAGACCAAAAAAACATGAAAATAGTATGCTTTGCATTCATTCTTCATAGTTCTCCATAGTTCTTTTTCTGGATGAGGTGACATTTTTTGTCCCAAATATATTGGAACTGCTTTGGATCACTTATTGCCAAGAATAATTAAGTCTGTCATAATTGATTATTACACAGTGTTGCTGTTACTGTGTCCAATGTTCTCCTAAATCTAATTATTTCACTCAGCATCAGTTCATGTCTTTCCAGATTTTTTTCTTAAATCACACTGCTCATTTTTTTTTTGCTGAGGCAATTGAAGTGACTTGTCCAGGGTCACACAGCTAGGAAGTGTTAAGTGTCTGAGACCAGATTTGGATTCAGTTCCTCCTGACTTCAGGGCTGGTGTTCTATCCACTGTGCCACCTAGCTGCCCCTGCTCATCATTTTTTATAGAACATTCATATCCCTTTACATACATGTACCACAACTCATTTAGCCATTCACCAGTTGATAGGTATCCTTTCAATTTCCAGCTTTAATTTCTTCACCTGAAAATTGAGGATTGGTTAACCTATGGATAGACCCTGGGGAGCTAGGAAAGACCTTTGGAGAGGGAAGAGTTTTCTTAAGTCTTATGGGCACAGCCAATCCAAAAAGCATTTGTTAAGTTCCTGCTGTTAGGCACTGTGATCAAGCACAAAATTTCTGTGCTTTGCATTTTTCATCAGGTAAAGTTAAAGGCTGTACTGTCTCTGTTATGTCATTAGCTTGATTGCTACCATGCAAACCTATGGCCCCTTACATTTTCTTTGTGGAGATTTAAAAGCCAAATCCTGATTTCCCCTGGGGAAACCATGGTTTGGTGGCCAAAGGTGCTCTGGGAAGCAGAATTGTGTTCTGGAAAGAACTTTGGCTGCCATGGAGTCAGAGGACCTGGGTTCAAATGCTGCCTCAAATGCTTAGTACCTGTGTGATCCTGGGCAACACTTTAACCTTGATGAGCACCAGATTCTTTTCCCCTGGCTGAGAGGAGATCAGGGAGGTCACCGGAGTGCCTGGGATGATGAATGTTCCCTTCCCTGATGCATGTCCCAAAGTGCATACTATTCTTTATTGCCTCTGTATTTTCCCTTCTCTGTCTCTATTTCTACATTTCTAGGTCTCTCTCTGTTTTGTTCTTGGCTTCTTAATATATATTTTTTCTTTCCCTTCCTGCCCTCTCCCTTCTTACCCTCTCCATAATACAAGTATGTTTGTACACCTGTATGTACATAGGTGGGTATCTCCAGAAGTGTTGTAGCTCCTGGTGAATCTGCTCCCAGCTAGCAGTACAGGATATGGCTGGGAAAAAGTCCTCCCCTCCTCCCACCTAGGGAATCATAATGGAGGCTTCTTAAAGAGGTAGCCTGAATGCCCTCCACTCAGGATTTCAGGTATCCTTGGCAACAACCAGTCACCGTGGCAACCAGTGATTAAAAGTAGATGCTGCAACCTCACTGAGCACCCAATTTTGCCCCTAGAGAGATTATAGTCCATTAAAGATAGGGTAGGTGACTTGGTCTGGATTTCCATTAGAAACGATGTGAGACCCCCATCCTACTCCCTTCTCTTTGAGCCAGCCAAAGACAAGCATTCTGGGGGGGGGGAGGCTTCAATCCCTGTTTCTCCTTGCAAATATACATTGAATAAGTTATTCACCTCACCAACAATTTACGATGATTGAGCTAGCAGCAGTCTCTCACACATTTAAGCTCAGTGTGACTTAGAGAAGTTCATTGGTGCTACCTGGCAAGGGAAAAGTGCCTTTTTGCCTTTTTGTTCAACTATTACTAAAAATCCTTCCAGGATTAGGTAGACTACATTTGCCCTCTATGCACCCCAGGTTCTGCCAGAAGTCAGAGGGTGGGAGGAAGAATTTGTTCTTAATTAGCTTTGAAGGATCAAAGATCCTGGGCCACTGCCATTAGCCTGGACCTCAGTTCCATCTCCTATTCAGGAAGATCTCTAACACAAAGCGTGTGAGCTTACGTAAATGCCCTTCATGCAAAGAGAGTGTTCTGAAGACCCTCCCAGCTCTGTCTCTGTGCTGAGAATCCTTCTAGTGGGGCCAGTCTATGTATAGTCAGAAGTCCTCCTGCTGCAGTGACATCCTGGGTCCCTTTCAGCTCTGGCATTTTGTGATGCGCACATGACCCTCCCAACCACTGATATTTTCTGTTCCAGGGACCTTTCAGCCCTGACATTTCCCGTTCTCTGCTCTCTGGATCCTCTCAGATCTCACATTTTATAATCTAAGGAGGGTCCCAGCCCTGACAGACTGAGGTATGTTACCTAAGAGAAACACCACCTTATAACCAAGAGCTCATTATTAAAGAGAGCTTAGGGCTCATCAAATGCTCCACCTCAGTCTCCATGGTTTCTCTCTTCTGCAGCTTTAAGGGATTTCTTTTAGGTGAAATACTATGGGTTGGGAACATCCCTAACATTTAGGCAAGGTCACTTACTCTGACAAATGGACGTTTCTATCGTTTTCTATTTTACCCTTTGTCTCTTTGTGGTTCAGGCAAAAGTGAAATGACTAGAAACCTTTGTGCAACTAAAAAGCAGACTTCTCTGGTGTCTAGGACTAGCCAAGTATTAAGAGGGGAAGTTGAAGAAGGAGCAGAGCTCCTTAGGCTTTGAGTAAGTGAGTACACTAGTAGCACCAGCCTAGTTCTTCTACTCTGAAATGTTCAGTAAGCCAGTATCCATATTGTTTATTTTCCTTCTCTGCCAGAGGTCAGTCCTTCCTTCTCTTTCTCCTCTTTCTGTTTTACCCCAAACTACTAATTCATGGCTCAGGTTGCTATCACTACTTTGTTCCTTCCTCTCTGCTTCCAAATACTGGGAATCTCTATCTTTCTTTTGGGATAGGTAAATCAGCAATTATATTGAAGCAACGTATCCTAGTCTTTAGTTTTAGATGCTTCTCCTATATTCATAAATTTCAAAAAAGGATTAGACCCCTTAAATTAAACTCATTTAAATGACTATATTAAAGACAGATACTTCAGCATTCTCCCCACTACCTTACTCTCCCTAAAAAGATATCAGATACCATGTTATCCAGGAGTATCATAATTTTTCTGATTTTGTTTATAATTAATATTTTCTTATTTTGTTAGTAATATAAGCAAATCTCATTTCAGGACCTTCATGTTCTGGAAAGGTTTAATTTAGGAATGGAGTGTGGGTAAATCTAGAAAAGAAAAACAGATAAATAACAATGTGACTAGAAGTCAATTTAATGTGAGCAATCTCAAAATTTTTCTGTCCTGTGGGGGTAAAGTAAATCATGGGTGAGACACAGGACATCAAATTAAAAAAAACATTTTCTAGGAGAAGAGACTGTTTTTTTAAGTTAATAGAAATGGTTGAAAGTACAAAAGTATATTTTGATCACAACTTGTCCCTGACTCCCACCATTTTTACATCAAAATCATCTGAGTCTCAAAGTTTCTGCAGAATTTTTTTAAAATTTTTTTAAATTAAATTTTTTTATTTGCAAAACATATGTATGGATAATTCTTCAACATTAACCCTTACAAAGCTTTCTGTTACAAATTTCCCCCCCCTACTCCCCACCCCTCCCCTAGATGGCAGGATATCCACTACATGTTAATTATGTTAAAATATTTGACAAATCAAATGTATGTATACGTATTTCCACACTTATCATTGCTGTGCAAGAAAAATCTTATCTACAAGAAAGAAAAATCAGAAAAAAGAAACACAATGCAAGCAAATATCAATAGACAGCATGAAAATGTTATGTTGTGGTCCACATTTCACATCCCTCTATCTCGGTGTATATGACTCCCTTCAGTGAACAATTGGAAGTGGTTTGAAACGTTTCATTGTTGAAGAGAGCCATGTCCATCAGAATTGACCATCATATCGTCTTGTTGCCGTGTATAATGATTTCTTTGTTCTGCTCATTTCACTCAGCATCAGTTCATGCAAGTCTCTCCAGGCCTCTCTGAAATCTTCCTGTTGGTTGTTTCTTCTAGAATAATAATATTACATAACATTCATATACCATAATTTATTCAGCCACTCTCCAATTGATGGGCATCCATTCAGTTTCCAGTTTCTAGCTACTACAAAAAGGGCTGCCACAAACATTCTTGCACATGTGGGGCCCTTTAAGATCTCTTTGGGATACAGGCCCAATAGAAACATTGCTGGGTCAAAGGGTATGCACAGTTTGATAACATTTTGAGCATAGTTCCAAATTGCCCTCCAGAATGGCTAGATCCGTTCACAGTTCCATCAACAATGCATTAGTGTCCCAGCCTTCCCACATGCCCTCCAACATTCATCACTATCTTTTCCTGTCATTTTAGCCAATCTGACAGGTGTGTAGTGGTACCTCAGAGTTGTCTTAATTTGCATTTCTCTGATCAATAGTGATTTGGAGCAACTTTTCATATGACGAGAGATGGTTTTAATTTCCTCATCTGAAAATTGTCTGTTCATATCCTTTGACCATTTATCGATTGGAGAATGGCTTGAATTCTTATAAATATGAGACAATTCTTTATATATTTTAGAGATGAGACCTTTATCAGAACCCTTAAATATAAAGATGATTTCCCAATTTATTGCTTCCCTCCTAAGCTTGACTGCATTGGTTTTGTTTGTACAAAAACTTTTTAACTTAATATAGTCAAAATTATCTATCTGGTGTTTAATTTAGAGTTCCAGTTCTTCTCTGGACATAAATTTATTCCATTTCCACAGGTCTGAGAGGTAAACTATACTACATTCCTCTAATTTACTTATAATATCACTCTTTATATCCAGATCATGAACCCATTTAGATCTTACCTTGGTATGTGGTGTTAGATGTGTGTCAAGCCCTAATTTCTTCCACACTAGTTTCCAATTTTCCCAGCAGTTTTTGTCAAATAATGAGTACTTATTCCAAAAGCTGGGGTCTTTGGGTTTATCAAACACTAAATTGCTAAAGTTATTGCCCAGTTTGTCCTGTGATCCTATCCTATTCCACTGATTGCCTGCTCTATTTCTTAGTCAGTACCAAATGGTTTTGATGACCGCTGCTTTATAATATAGTTTTAGATCTGGTACAGCAAGGCCACCTTCATCAGCCTTTTTTTTTCATTAATTCCCTTGAAATTCTTGACCTTTTGTTCTTCCAAATGAATTTTGCTACTATTTTTTTCTAGATCTGTAAAATAATTTCTTGGGAGTTTGATTGGTATGGCACTAAAGAAGTAAATTAGTTTGGGTAATATTGTCATTTTTATTATATTCGCTCGGCTTATCCACGAGCATTTTATATTTTTCCAATTGACTAGGTCTGATTTTATTTCTGTGGCAAGTGTTTTATAGTTTAGTTCGTATAGTTCCTGACTTTTCCTTGGCAGATAGATTCCCAAATATTTTATCCTATCATCTGTTATTTGGAATGGAATTTCTTTTTGTATCTCTTGCTGCTGAACTTTGTTAGTAATATATAAAAATGCGGATGATTTATGTGGATTTATTTTGTATCCTGCAACTTTGCTAAAGTTGTGAATTGTTTCTAGTATTTTGTGGTCGAGTTTCTAGGGTTCTCTAAGTATACCATCATGTCATCTGCAAAGAGTGATAATTTGGTTTCCTCATTACCTACTCTAATTCCTTTAATCTCTTTTTCTTCTCTTACTGCCAAAGCTCACATTTCTAATACAATATTAAATAGTAATGGTGACAGTGGGCAGCCTTGTTTCGCTCCTGATCTTATTGGGAATGGTTCTAGTTTGACTCCATTACATATGATGCTTACTGATGGTTTTAAGTAGATACTACTAATCATTTTAAGGAAAAGCCCATTTATTCCTATACTGTCTAGTGTTTTTAATAGGAATTGGTGTTGGATTTTATCAAAGGCTTTTTCTGCATCTATTGAAATAATCATATGGTTTTTGTTATTTTGGTTATTAATATAATTGATTATGCTAATAGTTTCCCTAATATTGAACCAGCCCTACATTCCTGGTATAAATCCTACTTGGTCATAGTATACTATCCTGGGGATGACTTTCTGTAATCTCATTGCTAAAATCTTATTTAAAATTTTTGCATCAATATTCATTAGGGAAATCTTTCTCTGTTTTCACCCTACCTGGTTTAGCTATCAGCACCATATCGGTATCATAGAAGGAATTTGGTAGTATACTTTCTTTCCCTATTTTTTCAAATAGTTTATATAGTATTGGAATTAATTGTTCTTTGAATGTTTGGTAGAATTCACATGTAAAACCATCTGGCCCTGGAGATTTTTTTCTTAGGGAGTTTATTAATAGCTTCTTCTATTTCATTTTTCTAAAATGGGGCTATTTAAATAATTTATTTCCTTCTGCAGAATTTTTAAGGAGATTCTGGATAAGAGAAAAGAGCAGTAGAACTTCACTTCTTTAAATTGAATATTGATGGCAGCCTGCAGGATTTCATAAACAATATTCATATTCAGTTCTGTAGCTTCATAGTACATGAATTTTAGGGCATGACTGAAGGCTGTAACAATCAGACCATTCAAATGAATGTCGTCCTGATCTCCTTCCCTGCTCTCAGCTGTGAACATTTTCCTAAAGAAATCACTCTGGGTGGCAAGGAGTGGAAGGAATTGGTGATTATCAATGACAAGGACATCATGAAGCAATCCCCCCCTTCAGTGCTCTGAGCCCAGCAGAAACAGTGGTGTCATGGATAGAGGAAGTAAAACGTTCCACGTCCCTTGCCATGAATCACCTTGGTGGCTTGGTTCAATTACTAGTGGCCTGGCATCTGCATCAGGAAAAGCACCTCTGCCATTGGTATTATTCGGCATCCCTGTATTGGACTGAAGAGGGAAATTCCAGGGTTGTACAGGTCATGAAGAATTAATCCTCCTACTCCCCCTTCTCCTCCTCCAACTCCCCCTTCTTTTCTTTCTTCCCCTTCCTCTTCTTCCCCTTCCTTCCCTTCCTCTTTCTCTACCTCCTCTTCCTCCTCTTCTTCTCCCTCTCCTCTTTATGTGAGTAAAGGTCCCTCTAAAAATCCCTCCCTTATCCTCTACCTTCAATCCCCTTACCCTCTGACTTCATTCTGAATTTAGAAGACTTTTATCCCCTTCTAGACAGATATGTAGTTTTCCATTTCTAACCCATTCCTGATGTGAGTAGATAATTCCTCCATGTCATTTCTTCCACTCACATGTCATTTGTAGAAGACAATTACTCTTTCTCCTTTTTCCTATACAGTTTTGCTTTTTAAAATCACATCATATTAATTTCTTTCACAATCTTTCTTTTGCACTATCCAATTACTAATAACACTCTTGGAAATATGATTTACATTTCCACATATGAAAAAAACCAGTTTGTCCTCATGGAGTACCCAATAAGTAGTCTTTGTTGTTTACCTTATATTTCTCTTGGATCTTATATGTCAAATTTTCTACTAAGTTCAGGTCTTTTGCAACAAAATTCTAAAAATCTGGCAATTTATTGAATGTTCATTTATTGTTCATTCAGGATTATGCTTAACTTTGTTTTATTTTTGTATGCAGCCCCAGTTTTTTTTTATTCTTTCCCATTGATATATAGTGTTCCAAGATCCATGTTTTTTTTAAATGCAGTTGCTGCTACACTTTGTGTGACTCTGATTGTGATTGTGCAATATTTGAATATTTTTCTCTTGTGGCTTGTAATATTTTCTCCTTGACCTTGGGTTTTTGGAATTTGACTACAATATTTCCATAGATTTTCCTTGTAGGATCTCATTCAGATGATGATCAAAGGAGTTTTTTCTACTTCTAATTTTCCCTCTTGTTTTAACACTTGTGCTTCATTGTGAGACCACAAACTGGTACACGGCAAGGTCACCTAAATTGTGTTTGTCCTCAAAATCCATCCCTTCTCTCTTGCTTACTTCTTTTGAGAGCCTCTATATACATTCATTTAAAAATGCAACCTTTCACTTCACTTTTTTAAAATTAATAAATGTTAATTTTCCCTCCCATAATAACTTCCTTCCCTCCCTCATATAGTGGAAGAAAAACTAACCTCTTTTGAAAAATATGAATATATAGTTAAGCCATGCAAATTCTCCTATTGACCACATCTAAAAATGTCTCATTTTGCACACTGAGTCAGTCCATCACTGTTTTATCTAGAGATATACAATATGCATCTTCATGGGTCCTCTGGAATCATATTTGGTCATTACACTGATCAGAGTTCTTAACATTATTTGTCTTTATAATGTTGTTAGTGCATAATTTCTTCTCTATTTCTACTCACTCCACTTAGTATCAGTCTTCCTGCTGAAACTTTCTCCTCTGTTATTCTTTAAGACACAAAAGTATTTTTAAATAAATGGAAAGATAAATTTAATATTCATTTTTTTAAAATATGGAGTTCTGAATTTTCTCCCCTACCTGCTTTCCTCTCATATGCAATGGTAAGCAATTTGGTATAAATTCTATTTGTGGAATCATGTAAAACATATTTCAATATTAGTCATATTGTTGAAGAAGAAACAGACCAAAAGAACCTCCCCTCTGACCCTTACCCCCATCAAAAAAAAATATGAAAATAGTATGCTGTAATATGCTCAGAATCTATCAGTTCTTTCTCTGGATGTGGATTGCAATTTGTAAATGTCTTAGACCATTTTGTTTCTGAGATCTCATTCACAGCTGATTATCCTACAGTGTTACTGTTAGTATTTATCATCTTGTCTGGGGTCCCACTTTTCACCTGTTCATATAAATCTTTCCAAGTTTTTTTTTAATTTGACCTTCTCATCATTTCTTATAGCACAATTGTATTCCATGACACCATATATCCCAACTTGTTCAGCCATTCCCTAAGTCATTGGTATCCCCTCAATGTCCAGTGCTTTGCTACCATAAAAACAAGTATTTTTTATACAAGAACATACCTCTCCCTTTTTTCTGATCTCCATGAAATACAGAGGCAATAGTGATTTTGCTAGATCAAAGGGTCTGCACAGTGTCATTGCACTTTGGACATAGTTTTAAATTGTTTTCTAGTTCAGACAGTTCACAGTTCCGTTAACAGTGCATAAGTCCCAATTTTACCGCATTCCCGCCAACATTTGTCATTTTCCTTTTCTATCATATTGGCTAATCTAATAGGTAGGAGGTGGTACCTCAGAATTGTCTGAATTTGCACTTCTCTAACCAAGAATGATTTACATTTTTTTTCATATGACCAAGTCTAACTTTGATTTCTTCATCTGAAAAAAGTGTGCTATTATCCTTTGACCATTCATATACTGGAGAATGATGACCTTCTTATATGTTTGATGTAGTTCTCTGTATATTTGAGAAATAAGACTACTAACAGACATATTTTCTATAAAATTGTTTCCCAGTTTTCTGTTTTCCTTCTAATAATGACTGCTTGGTTTTGTTTGAGTAAAAATCTTTTCATTGACTTTCATTAAAATGACCCATTTTACATTTCACAATGTTCTTTATCTCTAGTTTGGTCCTGAATTCTTCCCTTTATCAGAGATCTGACAGTTAAATTACACCATCTTCTCCTAATCAACTTTAATGTGTAATTCATGTGCCCATTTTGAGTTTCTCTTGGTATACAGTTGATGGGTAAATACACAGCATAGAAGCTCCTCCATGATTCAGTGCAGGCTCTGCACATGTTTGCCCTAAAGATGAACCTAAGCCTAGAGATGTGATAGATTTTAGACAAAGGCCAGTAAATAACCTTGAGGTTCCCAGGACAGTTCTTTAAGGTCAGACTTGAGTAATTTATCTTCAGGAATCTAGACCGTTCACTGAAAAGTGAGAGCTTCATTGAGGGGACTGGCTACCTCGCTCCCAATGCAGGTGTCTGGGATAGTTCATTTAAGAGCCTTCTTGGTTGGCATTGAGCCTTCTTTGTTTGAAAGTAATATATAAATGCATTAAGGCAGAGTCTCTTTGAAATCTTACCCATGGAGAGGTCGCTCTGTCTGGGACCTTCCCAATTGGGACCCTGAAAGCTGTGACCTGGGATTCCCAGCTATCTGAACAGGAGTTGGTGCTTCCCTGAATTGGTGGTGTGTTTCTTTCAATAGTATTACCTTACTTTTTTTTCTTTGCTATTATGCTTGTCTTTGTATTAATATTATTGTGTTGTTGTAATTGTACTATTCCACTTTTATTTTAATCATTTAACTGTCTTATTAAGCTAATAGTGGTGACATCGCAGGAGCAAATCCAAGCGTCATAATCCCTTAATCAGACAATAGTGTAGAATATTTACCTATACATAGATTGTTCCATAGTTTTCTGGATTTCCTGAAGATTTTGTCTAATAGGGAGTTCTTGTCATTTATCAAACATTGGATTACTGTGATCATTTACTATCGTGTCTGTCTTCTGTATCTAATCTATTCCACTGATCGATCCACTATTTTATTTCTTAAACACTACCAGATAATTTTGATGATTACCATTTTAAAATATAGTTTGAAATCTGGTATGATTAGTCCATCTTCCTTCTAATTTTTTACCATTAATTTTTTAAATGTTCTTGAACTTTTGTGTTTTTCAGAATATTTGTTAATTACTTCTAGCTCTATAAAATAATTTTTATAGGTTAATTGGACATAGCACAAAATAATTAAATTATTTTAGGTAGAATTGCCATTTCTATATATTGGCTCAGCCTATCCATGAGCAACTGATATCGTTCCAAATGCTTAGATCTTACTTTATTTATGTGAAAAGTATTTTGTGGTCATACACTTCCTGAGTTTGTCTTGGCAGGTGTACTCCCAAGTATTGTACAATATCTACAATTATTTTAAATGGGGATTTCCCTCCCCCCCCCATCACTTGCTGCTGGATTTTGCTGGTTATATATGGAAATATTAATGATTCATGTGGATTTATTTTATATCCTGTAATTGGGCTAAAGTTGTTAATTATTTCAACTATTATTCAACAATTATTCACACAGATGTTTAATTAGCTTTATTTATAGAGCTGCGTTTGTTTCTTTCAGTCTTCATCATGCCAAGATAATAATTAGGCAAGAATAGCAGTTTTAAAAGAATCTATGCAGAATTCTAAAAATAACAGATGGTGATGCTCTTGAAGAAGGGGGCAGACTGGACTACAGCAGCATTTTTCTCTCTATGCCTCAGTTACTCAGAAGCAATTCTACTGCAGTCTCTACTTCCCATGATTTTGAAGACAAGGCCACTATTACTGCACTCCTATCAAATCCCATAGCACACAGGCTTTCTATTTTTTTGGCATATTCTGGGCTAGAACCTGGTGCCCCAGCATACACATGGGCCCAAAGCTGAGCTGTCTGCTGGAACATTGCTGGATTCTCTTTGTACTGATTTGCTACTACTGCATCCTGTGGATCATCTGGTTCTGCAGCTGCCAACAAAGCTTGTAATGAGAGCAATACTGTCCTCAGAGTCATGGTTGCTGCCCACTGATCTTTCAGAATATCCAAACAAATGGCCCCAGTCACAGAACTGATATTAGGATGCCAAACTTTAGTAATAAACCGTACCTTAGGGGGCCTAAAAGGGTACGTTTCTGGTATTTTTATCTCTAGTTCGTATCTCCCTCCTTCATAGGGGGTATCTGGCGGTCCCGCTATTTCTCCTCTTAGTTCTGTAAAGTTCTCATCTATAAGATATATTTTAATTTGGTTTTTGTTTGTCTCCTCATTCTTCAGCGCCTCCTTGAACTCTCGCCTTACTCGCTGTACTGCAATGTTGGCCATGTCTACTCCCGGAGTCGTTTCTCAGTCCTGCCTCCACCACTGCCAGAACTTCAGCCAAAGGTTCTCCTCACAGTGCAGCAATTATCCTAAAAGAGTAAAAAAAAAAAGTGTTTCCTCATTGCTTATTCTAATTCCTTGCATTTCTTTTTTCTTATAGTTAAAGTTAACATTTCTAATACAATATTGAATAATGGAGGTGATAATGAATATCCTTGCTTCATTTCTGATCTTATCCCCATTACAGAAAATGCTTGAAGATGATTTTAGACATTTCAAGTAAAGCCCCATTTATTCCTTTTTCTCTCTAGACCTGGCCTCAGTAGGTTTAGGTTGGAGAAAGGCTCCTTAAGTTATAAACTTTTAGACTTGGGAGGATCCTTATGTAGTAGTGTGAAACTTTACTGAGTATCCCACCTTATTCAAGTAAATAAACAAATTTCTTAGGCAAGAGTAATTATTTGAATCAGTCAATCAATCAATAAGAACCAAAAGTGCACCAGGATTGCATATATCTTCTAGAATCAGTCAATAGTACTGCCTTAAAAGGATTTGGTCAAGCCTTTAGGAAATTGTAGGAAAGCAAGAAAGCATCCCAGGAAAAGACAGGGGTTCCTAGAGTTTGGAAACAGAAAGGAAAGAGCAGGATCAAAATAAGCTGAGCCAAAAAGTGTTAGCACAGGATCAATCAGGAACAGGAGAAAGAGATGAATACATTAAGCTCTGGAAGAGAAAAACAGTATCAGAGATGGACATTGGCTTTGTGAGTATCTCAGAGTAGAAGATCTAGGCTGTTGGCAGCAGTGAACCCACCTACTCGAGCCCTAAAGTTCCAAAAAGAAGTCTGCTCCTTCTACAAATTCCCCTCTTAATACCTGTCTGTCATAGACACTACAGTATTCTGCTTTTTAGTTACACAAAGGTTTCTTGTCATTTGAATTTTCCCTCAACCGCAAAGAGGCCAGGGATAGCATAGACACAGAAAGAAATTACAATTTCTCTAGAGTCCAATCTCTGCCTAAATGCTAGGCAATTTCCTAACCAAATGTTTCATCTAAAAGAAATTCCTTAATGCTGCAGTAGAAAGAACCATATAAACTGAGGCAGGGCATTATATTAGCTCTTGACTCACTTTCAAAATGAATTTAAGCATTATCCTTACTTACAGATCAGAAAATGCCAGGGATAGGAACATCTTTAAATGATAGAATTTGAAATTTGGAGAGCTTCTAGAGATAAGAGAACACGGAATATCACAGCTGGAAGCAATCCTGGAACACAAAACTTCAGAGGTTGAGAAAGTCATGTTAGTGCCAGAGAATACCAGAACTGAAAGGGAACTTGGAACCCAGAATGTCACTGTTGCTGGAGGACCTGAGACTACATATAGACTATCCAAATTCAAAAATCATCAGCACAGACACAGACAGAGCTGAGAGGGCCCTCCAAACATTGAATATCATTGCTGGAAGGATATATGCCAAAGGCCACTGTTTGTACAAGGAATCTTCCCACTTCAGGACAGAAACTGAAATTTTCTATTTTATAGTTGCAAAGATATTTAATCCTTCAAAGCAAATTAAGACCAAACCCTTCCTGTCACCATCTTACCTTGGGCAGAACCTGGGTTGTGTAGGATGTAAATGGAGTTTACCTAATCCTGGAGGCTCTTTAAAAATAAATGAATAAAAAAGCAAAAAGTATTATTTCCCCCTCCCACATGGTATAAAATGAACTTATATAACCCTAGCTGAGCTAAGCCCCTGTCATGGTATAAGTGACTGTTGCTAGCTGGTTTAGGTCAATCCTTGAAAATTATTGTTGAAATCAGTTATTTCATCAATGTGTAAATGCAAAAAGATAAACAACATTAAATCCCCTGTGCCAAATCGCCCAACCATTAGTCCCCAGGATGCTTGCCCTTGCCTTGTTCAAAGAGCAGGAAGTGGGATTAGAGCCTTACACCATTTCCAGTGGAAATCCAGATCCAGCCATGCAGCTCCACTTGGTGAAGAGACTCTTTCTGGAGGCAGAATGTCGTGTCTGGCAAAGAAGGAGTAGCCAGTTTCAGTCAGTGGTTGCCATGGTGATTCATCGTTGCCAAGGATACCTGGAATCCTGAGTAGCTGGAACTCCATCCATTATGACTCCTCTTCAGGTGTCCATTTTGATTCCTAGGCCAGGAGCAGGGGAAGGCTTCTTCCCAGCTTTGTCCTGAATGGCCAACTGAGAGCAGATCTAAATCACTAGGGCCGGGAATGACCACATATATACGCACAGATACTGTGGGTATTATATATTGACAGAGAGCAAAACAAAGAAAGACCTAGAGAAGCAGAGACAGAGGCAGAGGCAGAGGCAGAGAAAGAGAAATAAAGATGCCGACTGCAGAAGAGTATGACTAAGGAGACCCATAAAGGCAAGCTGCTGTTGCTATGAGACACACATCAGGGAAGGGAACAAACAGCATCTCAGACACTCTGGTGACCTCCCTGATCTCCTCCAGGGCCAGGGGAAAAGAAACTAAGGCCCAATACGGTCATTTTTCCCTAGGGTCACACTGGTAATAAACATGAGAGGCAGCATTTGAACTTAGGTCCTCTGACTTTATGGCAGCCAAAGTTCTTTCCAGAACAAAATCCTACCTCCCAGAGCAGCTTTTGGCACCAAATATGCTTTCCTCGGGGCCCATCAGAAATGAGCTTTTAATTCTTCAGGGGAATTCAGGAAAGGGGAAAGAGCCTTAAGCTTGGATGAGAATTGAGAAAAAGGCCAGCCTTGTTTTGGTAGAGGGAGGAAAAATCTATTGGACTGAGAGCAGACAAGTTGTGGAGGAATTAAATAACCAGAATAAAAGGAACCAAAAAGGAGGTTGTGATAGGCTTTGAAAGCCACTAAGAGAAGGATTGTCTGGGTCATCATGAGCTTCATACTTAACAAGTTTTCCTTGACTGGGGACGCCCAGCTGGGAAATTCTGGCAATTTTTGGCAAAGTTCCTAGAGAAACTTCTGTGGGATGGACATCAAAGAAGATAAAAGTGCTATAGGATAGCTTTTGGCAAAATGTTATGGCTTTTGGAAAATATGGGACAGTTCTCTTTTGTGTCATTTTGTCTGTGTCTGTGTCTCCGCAGAATGTCTGTGTCATGTTTGTTCTGTGAGCTTGATTGTGTTACCTAGAAAGATTTAAAATGCAACCAGCAAGAAAAAAATCTCTATGCTGTAGTTTGAATGATGGGACAATTTCTTAAAAAGCCTGTTTTTTTTTCTGTGGATTTCAACTCTGGCCAAGCTGGGAGCTACACAAAAAAGTTAGTTAATTAAAATTAAAATAACATTTTTACGGATTCTCAAAAGTTTTAAGAGCAAAACACCTTAGCAAATTCTCAAAATTTTGAAAGCATTTCTCAAGAAGTTTGGCAATTAGTCATTTTAAAATTGCAAAAAAAATCCTGAAGCATCTCAGTTGTGGGGATTGCTAGGAAGATCAATATAGCCCAAGTCTCTTTGTTTGCTAACTCTTTTCATCTCAGAATTGTAGATAAATTCACATTCTGCCACATCTGCAGAAATAGGGGAAGAAAAACTATGAGGACCTCACACAATCTTGCCCAAATGCCACCAAACCCAGCTTGGGGGAATGGGGATGGAGTGGGGGTCAGGCTCCATGGTCATATGATTCCCTGAGGCCTGATACCTGAAACTGTCATCAAAGGGAAATCCTGGTACCCCAGCTTTCAGCAGGTTTTGTCCAGGAACTGCCTGGGAAGAATTCCAATACCCCTGGCAGCACCCAGAAAGCCAATTAGCCTCTGCATTTGGTAAGGCCACCATTCTCTGAATCAATTATGGCTATATAGAGGGCCACAGATAGTGGGGGAACTCTGGTAAGGTATAAGACCCTTCAGCCCAAAGGGAACCTGCCAACAATGTCTGGTTCCCCTCTCATGCCGTGTTTTATTTGAAGCAAGGGATACTTACAGTAAAGATGCATTTACATATTAATAGCAAGGTACTTATAGTTAGCAGTATGCTGTGGTGATGTAATGGTACTACAGTTGGCACATGCTCAGTGTGCTGTAGTGATGTAATTGTACTGTTTTTAAGGGCTGAGAGGACTTGACATAAACGAACTCCATCTTTGACCATCCTCATGGGTTCCTGCTTCATCACTCCTCCTCCAAGACCAAGGACTCGGGCTGGTCTCGAGATCCTCTGGAGAGCTAGTTTGGACAGCACTACATATATTAGCTATGTAATTTATGGCAAATTATTTTATCTCTGCCCAGTTTTCTGATTTGTAAAGAGAAATAACAGTTGTTGTTGTGAAGACTACACAATTGCAAAAGTACTTAGCATAAAACATGCTATGTGAATCTTAACTGCTTTATTGCATATAATTGCTTCATATTTGATAAAATCATCCGTTTTTTTAATGTAACCAACAGATGAATGATTTCTATGTGTGTGTAAAGTAATTTGGAAATTTATTTGAGATATGATAGTAAAAGCAATTTTTTAAAGGAAAGCCCATTAAAGGGATCTATTTGCACTGATAGTGTTAACATAAGAGTTTTTACAACTTTAGGGAAACAGTAAAGCAATTTGCCACTACTTTAAAAACTCTAGTTATTTTGAGTCAGACTCCTGAGGACCCAGTCAGTAAAAACTGACACCTTTCCCTGGCTCACAAAAGAAAAATGATTTTCATGAATTGGAAAATAACCAAATTGTAATTCAGTTTGTCTAGGTTCACTAAGTTAAGTCAATTGTAAAATCTGTTCTATGTCAGTTTTTAAAATTGTCTGTTTTCTCCCTAAAACAAAAGGGAAAATGATTTAAGGGAATAGAAAGTACAGCTAAAACTATTTCGCTATTATTTAGGAAAATTCTAAAATTGTTAACTGTTACTTGGATTTATTTCATGTTAAGCCTTATCCGTTCACCTCCAAGTATGAGGTGTGCAATTCCTTTCTCCCTTAACAAATTCAGGGGAGGTATCAAACAGCACAGCCCATGAAAGCACTAAGAATATTTGGCAATTTAGCAAGGTCAGCCCCTTCCCTGGGGTCTCTGTCAACTCCCCTTAATTTGTAAGCTTGCCAGTTTTCTTGAAACCATCAGAATAAGCATCTTCAGCCCTAAGAAATAAGCCCATTTAGGCTATATAGTTTTTTTAAATTTATTAAAACTTTTTATTTGCAAAACATATGTATGGGTAATTCTTCAACAATGACCCTTACAAAGCTTTCTGTTACAAATTTTCCCCCCTAGTCCCCATGCCTCCCCTAGATGGCAGGAAGTCCACTACATGTTAGTTATGTTAAAATATTTGACAAATCGAATGTGTATATATATATATATATGCATGTATATATATATATATATACATATTTCCACACTTATCATTGTTGTGCAAGAAAAATCATATCTACAAGAAAGAAAAATCAGAGAAAGGAAACACAATGCAAGCAAACATCAATAGAGAGCATGAAAATGTTATGTTGTGGTCCCCATTTCACATCCCTCTCTCTGGGTGTATATGACTTTCTTCACTGAACAATTGGAACTGGTTTGAAACATTTCATTGTTGAAGAGAGCCATGTCCATAGGATATATAGTTTCTAAACAAGGTATGCATTTAATAAGACTCTATGGGTTTAAATTCTGGTAAACTTTTAAAATAATGTATATACCCTTACCTGTGGTTGGTAGAATTTTCTATTAGAGATAAAATCGTTTGGCAATGGAACTGATATTTTTTTGAGTTCTGAATTTGATTGTCTAAGAGTTGTCAGTAGCCCATCCTTCAAAAGAAAAAGCTGCAAAAGTTAGCCTTGAACCACATAGTTTTATCAGTCTGTTAAGATCCTGAACACTAAACTAATCTCTTGCTTTGGCTTTAGGGCTACCTAATAAAAGGTAGGGCCAAGTACTAGGGGCCTACAGTCAGGCCCAGCTAGTCACCTCCCAGGTTCAGAGGATTTTTGCCCTCACAGAGTTTTAGAATTGAGGAAAGGAATGAGAGTGAACATTTATATTGACTCCAAATATGGTTTTCATATTTTGTAAATTCATGGAGGTATATGAAAAGAAAGGGGACTTTTGACAGCAAAAAGTTCTCCTATTAAATATGCAAGGGAAATAGGCTTGCAGATTTGACTGCCTGTGCTGCTGCCCATTTAGCCCTGACCATGGCTTCCTGACTTCCCCAGCTCTGAAGAAAGGAGACGAACTCTTTCTCCTTCTGTGTGGTTTCAAACTCCCCCAGGCCAGCTTCAAATCCCAGGAATAAGCCAGTGGGAACTTCTTTGTGGCCTGCCCAGCTCTTTGCAGAGCAATTGTGACCCAGCCTTCACTCCTCAAATAACTCAAAAGGTGGCTGAGGCACTTAAAATTAGCTTTCTTCCTTTCTTCCTTTCTTCCTTTCTTCCTTTCTTCCTTCCTTCCTTCCTTTCTTTTTTTCTTTCTTGTTATTTATGAGAGCTTTGCTCTTAATATTTTCACTCCAACTCTCTTGGTATCAGTCTGTTGGCCTCCGTCATTGGGGAGATAACTCCTTAATCTTTAGTCAGGCTAGGGAACTCCATGGGCAGTAAGAGCATTCAGCATTGTTGGATGTGCTCTCATCATCCTCAAGGCAGCCCACATATGTGACCCCATTCCCAAATGTCACCATCCTCACCCAGAATGCCACTTCATTTGAACTAGCTATTCCCCAAGAGAATAACTTTAACCTGACTATCCCTTGTTTTCTTGCTGGAAAAGATCTCTTAACCCCATAATAATTGTAGGATATGTATTCCAGAATTACTTTTGCAAACTCTCTCATAATGCTTCTACACCAACTTCCTTGAAGCTTCTTCAGAACCTCCTGAGAAATAACATTCTGAATCCTGAAGCCAACTAGTGGAAACTTCTCTATGACCTACACAAAACTACTCACTTGGAAAAAAAAGTATTTCCAATCACTTGTGGACCTATTTTCACTGGTCACAAGCTAGGAGAAACAATTAAACAGATCTGCCAAATATGCCTAGTTTGTGAAAGGCTGCTAACCACCCCCATCCTGAAGCCTATCTGGAGGAGGGATACATACTTAAGGAACAACTGGCAAATGGATTTTCCATCTATGCCCCCTCTCAGGGGTTTCAAACTGCTTTTTGGTTTTTGTAATTGGGTAAAAGCCTTCCCTTGTAAGACTGAAGGCCCAGGTTTTGCTAAAGGAGATCAAATCCCTTTAAGATTGTTATCTCCATTCTGCTTGTTATCCTCTCTCCCCAAAGCTTAACACCTTTTAAACATGGTACTTGCATCCCAGGTCATCTGAGTCCTCCTTTCAGTGTGTGTACTACCACTGGTTCAGACACTGCCTCCACCCCTTCAAGGAGATAAAAGCAGGGATTTGGGGGGGGGGGGAATAGTCCTTAGTAGTTATCCTAGGAAAAGCTGTTTGGATGAGAGGCATTCATGATCGTCTCATCACTCCCCACCCCCCAGCCTTCCTCTGAGTGGGGTTCCTGGCTATTGTTCCTACTAATTCCACTTCTAATTATTCTTTTTACTCATATTTGGCCCCTGCATTTTAACCTACTTGTGAGATTTTTTTCTTCCAGGTCCAAGCTATGAACTTGCAACTACTCATTCAATCTCAATACCATTGGCTAACTGATTCTGAAACCCAGCATCCCTCTGAGTGCTGCTGTTGCTGCCATCTTGCTTCCCCTCCTCAGTGTGGACCCCACTAGGTAGAGCCTTATACTATGCCCCTTATCAGCGTGAAGCAGGTCCAGAAGATAAGACTACCATCCCGTTGTCCCAAATCAATTTGGGGATGACTGCTTGAGGGGAAAAATGATCTAATATGATTTTGTGGTCCCCTGATTTTAGAGGGGCTTCTGTCCTAGCAATCTATCTGATTTCAAAGTTTTCTGGTTTTGCCTAACCCCACCCATCCTAGAAATGCTATTGTTCTGAGAATCTACCTGATTCAGGAGACCACTCCTCAATTCTTTGCTGACTGGTTAATGTCTGATTAATGAGATTAATTAATTATTAATTAATGATTAATAAAAGTCTGGTTAATGAGAACCAAATTCCTTCCTACTTATGAGCCAAAGAATTAGCATATCAATGCTGAAAAACTGGATAAATGTGTCGCCTTGCTTCTACTTCTCTGCTGAATTCTCTTAGACTTGCAGCCCAAAGGGGCAGCTAGATGGCACAGTGGATAGAGCACCAGCACTGAAATCAGGAGGACTGGAGTTCAAATCTGGTCTCAGACACTTAACATCCCCTAGCTGTGTGACCCTGGGCAAGTCACTTAACCCCAATAACCTCAATAAAAATTTAAAAAAAAATAATTCCAGCCCACTTTTGTAATGATGTTGCAATCACAATAAAGCTTTGCCCCTTTGCTAAGGAGATGGATTCAAGTCTGCAAATCCTTGTGAGACACCTCATAAGACTTGTCTGAGACCCCAATATTTTCCAGTCCCCCTTTCACAAGATCAACATTATGATCTATACCTAACAGCATGTCTAAATTAGGTGCAGCAGCACGTTGTGTCCTCATCAAATCATAATACACCTTAGTGCACTTCTCTGCATTATCAGCTTTCCACTGTAAAATGTCTCCAAGTGACAAACATACTTCATCAACCTGATGCAAATCATAAGGAGCTAGCACATCTCCAGACAAGTTTTCTAATAATGTGATGATATAAGGGACCATGGGGCCATACTTCATTACAACAGATTTGAATTCTTTCAATTGTTTTAACTCTGGCTTTTGCTAAGTCCTGTTTCCTTGTGAGTCTTCTATGACAGGGCAAATCATAAGATCCTTTGAATTAAGGTATATACCTAAATCTTTCAGTCCCTTTTTATCCTCAATAGTCATTTTTTGGAGTGGAGCATGCAGTTCTATCTCCCACAAAGCAATATATGAAGGGCAACATATAGGAGCACTTGATAGAGCACCAGATGAGCTGCTTGTGCCTTTTCCCCTATTTCCTCCTCCTCCTCTTCTGATTCCTCACTCATATACTTTGTATATGCAAACTTTGCATAAAATAAATTTTATAAAAGTAAAAGAAACTTTGTATAACTGTCTTAAACTGCTTCCCAGGCCACTGGGGAACTAGGGCACATTGTTACAAACACCCTGTAGAAATGTTCCTAGCTTATTTTTCTTAGCCCTTACTCCCCTTTTAATATGATTAACTGTAAAAGTTTATGATTTTTCCCTTCATTCTTCAACCCTTTAGCTATTTCTAACAAGGTTTTAGCTTCTAGGGGTTCTCTACAGAACTGGGTTCAAATGCTGCCTCTGAGACTCAATTAGTACCTGTGGACTTTAACCTTGCTGGGTCTCAGGTTCTTTCCCCCTGCCTGAGAAGGGATCAGTGAGGTCACCAGAGTGCCTGGGATGCTGTTTTGTTCCCTTCCCTGATGCATGTTCCAAAGGAACAGCTGCTTGCCTTATAGATTTACTTGTACATACTATTCTTCGGTTGCTTCTGTATTTCTCTTTCTCTGTCTCTATCTCTGCCTTGCTAGGTCTCTCTTTGTTTTGTTCTCTGTTTATTAATATATATTCTTTCTTTCCTTCCCTTCCCTCTTCTTCCTTACCCCCTCCATAATACCCACATAATACATATGTGGGTGTCTCCAAATTTCCCCCAGCTAGCAGTCAGGACACAGCTGGGAAAAAGTGCTCCCCCCTACTCATAAGGTCTCATAAAGAGGATCAGGATTCCAGTATCCTTGGCAACGACCAGTCACCATGACAACCAGTGATTAAAACTAGTTATTGCAGCCTTACTGAGCTCTCCATTTTGCCTCTAGAGAGATTATAGTCCATTAAAGGTAGGGTAGGTGACTTGGTCTGGATTTCCATTAGAAACGATGTGAGACCCCCATCCTACTTTTTTCTCTTTGGGTCAGCCAGGAACAAGCATTCTGGGGCCCAATAGTTGGACTTTTTGCCACAGGGGGCTACAATGCCTGTTTGTCCTTTCACATTTACTTGGATTAAATTATTCACCTAAGAATTTGCAGAGATTGAGCTAATTCAGCTACCAACAGTCTCTTATACAATGAAAAGGGGTGGGGGGAAGCAAGGGAAAAACATGGAACAAAAAAATTTTTTTGAAAAGGTCAATGTAGGAAAATCACTCATATGTTCTGTAAATAAAAAGCTTAAAAAAAAACCCTCCAAAAAAAAAAGACCAAATACTTCCTTCCACACTCTGACCACCAGCAGAACCTGTGGTACATAGAGGGCAAATGTAGTCTACCTAGTCCTGGAGGGATTTTTAGTAATAATTGAACAAAAAGGCAAAAAGGAACTTTTTCCTTGCCAGGTAGCATCAATGAACTTGGTCTAGGTCACAAAGAACTTACCCTCTTTCATTGTTTATCAGAACCCTTAAATGTAAAAATGATTTCCCAAGTTTTTGCTTTCCTTCTGAACTTGTCTGCATTAGTTTTGTTTGTACAAAACCTTTTTAACTTAATATAATCAAATTTATCTATCTGGTGTTCAATTAAGAGTTCCAGTTCTTCTTTGGACATAAATGCCTTCCTTCTCCACAGATCTGAGCAGTAAACTATCCTACGTTCCTCTAATTTGCTTATAATATCACTCTTTAAGTCTAAATCGTGAACCCATTTAGATCTTATCTTGGTATGTGGTAGGTGTGGGTCAAGCCCTAATTTCTTCCACACTACTTTCCAATTGTCCCAGCAGTTTTTGTCAAATAGTGAGTTCTTATTCCAAAAGCTGGGTTCTTTGGGTTTGTCAAACACTAGATTGCTATAGTTATTGCCTATTTTGTCCTGTGATCCTATCCTATTCCACTGATCAATGACTTTATTTCTTAACCAGTACCAAATGGTTTTGATGTAAATGTCTTTAGAGTTCTGTGATTTCAGTGCCATTTTCACCCATACTGACTGCAACCCCTCTGCAACTCAGCACAAAGTCTGAGAAAGCTACTGTGGATGAAAAATTCATGACCCAAAAGCCAGGCTCTGAATCTCTCTGAATTATGCTTGGCTAGCCTTCAAATGAGTGCTATGAATTCCATCAAAACCTCACACATACCAAAGGCTTTTTAATTATGGTAGGACCCATCAAAGGCATGTCCCTTGCTAGTACAGTCTTTGAGAACTGAGAGTATCATGTTCATTTTTGGCCTTTATTTTATAATGGACATTAATAATTTAGAGAACACCAAGAAGGGCAACCAGAATGGGAAAAGGCTTTAAACAGATGTTTCATGAAAAAAGTGGCACTTTTACTTTGAAGAAGAGAAAACCCAAGAAAGACATGATCATTGTTTCAAGTATTTCACCATATAATTTAGAAATGAGCCCTTTATCAGAAAAACTGGATGTAAAAATTTTCCTGGGCTTTCTACTTACCTTCTAAATTTGGCTGTGTTGGTTTTGTTGGCTCAAAATCTTGCTTCTAAGTATTTCAAAGGTCAGCATATGGTGAGTGGATTAGCCTTGTTGGGCTTGAGTTTATAGGGCAGAACCAAGTTCCAAAGGGGGAAATGGAGGCTTAAAATCAAGACAAACATCACAACAATTGTTATTATTATTGTACAGTTATGTCAGACTCTTTGTGACTCTGTGGACTGTACTATCCATGGAGGGTTTTTGTTTGTTTGTTTTTTGGCAAAGATTCTGGAGTTATTTGCCTCATAAGTGACTTGCCTAGAGTCACACAGCCAGTAAATCAGGACTTCCTGACTCTAGGTTCAGAACTCTATCCACTGAGCCATCTAACTGCCCCTCCCCAATAATTAGAGCTTTCCAAAAGAGAAATAGACCGCCCCATGAACAAGTAGATTCCTCCACTGTAGTAGGAGCAACATCTACTAGGGCCCCAGTCATTAGCCTGGGCTAATTTTTTCTCTAAAAGGCATGGACACTATCCCTAAGGCTTGCCCAGTTTAAGGGACTAGCTTGAGCTCTTTATATTGTTCCTTAATCAGCAGGCCTAAATATAAGGAGTCAGTGGCTCTCAGACTGTGCTGATAGCCCACTACTCTTCTGACCCAATATGTGTCTATATAATGACAAGGGGTTCTGCATCTACCTGAACCAGTGAAATAATTGCTGAAAACGCTCTTATTAAGGAAAATATTTTTTGGTCAACAAGGTTGGATATTCTGGGAGTATTTCATTTCATTTCAGTCCTGGGCTTGGCCTATCAGACCAGCCTGAGATAGAGGCAACCCATAAAATTCTCTTCTTCAAGCACAGGCTGAATTATCACTTGTTTTATCTGATAGAATTGTGTGGAATTATTCAAAACTTTAATTGAACTAGATAGGTATTCAAGTCCCTTTCAATTCTCAAGTTCTGTTATTTTAGGAATCAGTTCCTTGAAACAATGAGCTATCAGAATGGCGAAATAATGCTGGTTGATGCCATACTTGGGATGATTCATATCCTAAGGAGTACTTAGGTATTTTTTTCCAATTAGAAACTAGTAAAACACTGAATGTTGTCATCTAGAATCTTTATCTGAACTAGATAATTTCAACCAAATGATTAGCGTAAGTGACATTTTGTACTGTGCTGGTGTCTCCACAATAAATCTACCAAAAGAGCTATGTTGATTTTCCATAATATCTGTATCACCATGAGAGGAAGAAAAAGCAGCAATTCTTAAAAAAATCTTCAGTTTTACAAGTCCCTCTGTAATGTGTAGTTAAGGCAAGGACACTATTTAATAGCAAACTCTATAGTTTAGATTTTTCTATCTCTTGCCCTGAATCACCACTTCCTTTTTCTAATATTTCCAAGGATGTCTGAACTGCAAGATCCAATGGCCTTTTCTCAATATTTCTAATATTTCTGTAGTACTAAACAGTGACAAGTACCCCTGAGCTTAAACAGTATTTCCACTGACTTCCCTGACATGTATCAATTATTCAGCTACACAACTACTCCTTATAAGGCTCTCTTCCTTTTCTTTATTCACTTGCTCTTGCTGCCTATTAGGTCTTGTTTTCCCCTGGGAACTTATCCTGAGCCCTTTTTCCTTCTTGTTCTATACCCTATCTTTTAATGATTTCATCAGTTCTCATGGCTTCAATGATACCATCTATGCACATAATACCCACATTTACATCAAGATTGTACACTGACCAAGGCTACAACCAATCTCCATTGTGAAATCTAATCAGTTTAAAATAACAAAGTGACTCAGACTCAAGACTTCATTCTGGGAGTTCTGGTGGCAGAGCCAAAATGGTGGAGTGAAGCCAGGAAGCTGCTCAAACTTTCCCACTTTCCCTTGAAAATCACATGAAACTAAGCCTCTGAACTGAGTCTGATAGGAATGAAACTACTATCAAGCTCAAGATAGATTGGAAGGATTTCAAGAAAGGTCAGTCTCACTAGGGTAAAAGGGGTGCTCTGCCCAGTTCATATGGTGTCTGGGAAAGCCAGAGAGAGAGAAAATCTTAAACACAGAAGATCAGCAACTGAACCTCTCAGTCCTTGCTCAGTAGCAGAGCAGACCAGTGAGGCAGCCTCTAGTCCCAGCTCAGAAGGCAAATTGCCAAGTGAGGAAACCTGGAAAGAGCAGGTAGAGCTACTCCCCTGCTATGAGCAAAAGACTATACACAAGTGGCCCTTGTGCTCAAAGGCAAGTCTCAGGGCTGCACGGGTAGCTTTTACTCCAGGAGCATAGATTGACCATAAAAGGTACAGAAAAGGAAAGAAAAAAAAGAAAAGGAAAGAAAATGAACAAGAAACAGAAAAGAAGGGCAGCTAGGTGGCTCAGTGGATAGAGCACCAGCCCTGTAGTCAGGAGGACCTGAGTTCAAATTTGGTCTCAGACACTTATCACTTCCTAGCTGTGTGACCCTGGGCAAGTCACTTAACCCCAATTGTCTCAGCAAAACTAAAATAAAAAAAAAGAAACAGAAAAGAACCCTAACCATAGAAAGCTATTATGGTGACAAAGAAGACCAAAACATCAACTAAGATGAGGACAAAATGTCCACTGAGGAAATCTTTAAGAGTGATATGTAAGAGAGGTAGAAGAAAAAATGAGAAAAGAAAAGAGAGGTATTTAAGTGACAGTCAACAGCTTAGAAAAGGAAGGACAAAAATTGGCTGAAGAAAAGAATGTTTAAAAAAATACAATAGGCCAAATGCAAAAAAAAAAATCCACTGAAAAAACAAAACCTTGAAAAGTAGAATTAATCAAGTGGAAAAAGAGATACTAAAGCTAACTGAATAAAACCACACATTAAAAACTAGAATGTGGCAAATGGAAGCTAATTACTTTATGATACATCAAAAATTGGTCAAACAAATTAAAAAGAATGAAAAAATGGAAGAAAACGTAAAATACCTCATTGGAAAAACAGCTGACTTTAAAAATAGATCCAGTAGAGGCAATTTAAAAATTATTGGCCTACCTGAAGTCCATTACCAAAAAGAGTCTGGATAACATTCGTCAAGAGATCATTAAGGAAAACTGCCCTGATATAGTAGAAGCAGGGGGAGAAATAGACATTGAAAAACATTCTTCAATCACCTCAAGAAAGACATTTCACAAGGAAAACCCTAAGTAACATTGTTGCAAAACTCTAGAACTACTATCTTAAGGCAAAAATACTGCAACTTGCCAGACAAAAATAATTCAAATATCAAGGAGCAACAGTCAAAATTACCTGGGATCTGTCTGCTTCTACAATAAACAATCAGAGGGCCCGGGATACTATATTCCAAAAAGCAAAGAACCTGGAGTTACAACCAAAAATTAACTACTCAGCAAGACTGATCAACTTCTTTTAGGAGAGAAGATGAATCTTCAATGAAGAAATTTTCAATTATTCCTTAAATTGAATCATTGAAAACTCAAAACTAAACAGAAAACTTGATCTTCAAACAGGATTCAAGAGAGTCATAGAAAGATAAACAGGGAAAATATTTAAAAGCTAAACTCTTTACATTCTTAGATGGGAAAATGATATCTGTAACTCCTTGTTGGGGTTTTTCCTCCGTTTCAGACCTGCTGAGACTGGAGGAGGGTTTGGGTACTTACCTGATATGTGTTGCCGTCTCAATGACACTTCGGACGTCTCCAGATTAGACAAAGTAGACAGGCACCGACTAAGATCTGTAGATGCACTTTATTACTAGTTTACATGGTGTCTCTCTTCCCTTTCTCCTTTTTCCCTTTTTATGGACCCTACTTTTGCCCCTGCCCACGTGACCCAGCAACAGATCTCTGACTGCAGCAGAGACGTTTCTTGTTGGATGGTGCTTGCTCAATGCCTGTACTGACGTATCAAAGAGGGTGTAACCCTGGACCTGTAGCCAATCAAGCAGAGCATACACCCGGGTGCCTCCATGCGGCCCTCAGGAGCCTATCATCTGAGACACAGCAGGTCAAGGACCACAAAGTTCACATTTTTTCCTGTTAGACATTTTGTGCCTAAGTGAGAGACATGTACATGATTGAGATTACACAGTGGATACAATTCAACTACAAGGCTATTATAGGTCATTATAAGTCATTTTCCCTAACAACTACTGAGAACTATATCCATTATTGGTGCAATTAGAGGGGGATGGAAGTCACAAATATGAATGAATTCTGATGTGATAATACCAAAGAAAAAGACATAAAGGGGAAAAGGATTGGGAGAAGAGGAAAGAGGAGATAAAATGGTACAAATTAGATCACATGAAGAGGCACAAAAAAACCTATACAACAGAGGGAAAGAGGGAGAAGATTGAGCATTGTTTGAAGCTTTATCTCATCACTTTTGGCTCAAAGAGGGAATAACACAATCACTCAGTTGGGTATAGACATTTATCTTATTCTATAAGGAATTAGGAGAAGAAAGGGAAAAAAGGAAGGGCCTGACAGAAGGGAGGGGAAAAATTAGAGGAGAAAGAAGCAAGGGAAGAAAGGAGGAGTGCTAGAAAGGAGGACAGATTGAGGGTGGGGTGGATTAGAAACAAAACACTACTAAGGAGGGACACAGTAAAAAAAAGAGAGAACAAAGTATATACAGGAGAGAAAATAGGAGAAATACAGAACTGGTGGTAATCGTAACTGTAAGTGTGAATGGGATGAATTCTCCCATAAAACGAAAGTGGATAGCAGATTAGATTAAAAGTCGGAATCTCCCAATGTATTCTTTACAAGAAACACATTTGAAACAGAGAGTTACATACACTGTAAAGGTAAAAGGCTGGAGCAGATTTTATCATGCCTCAGCTGAAGGAAAAAAGAAGGGGTAACAATTCTGATCTCAAATAAAGCAAAAGTAAAATAGATCTAATTAAAAGAGATAAGGAAGGAAACTACATCTTTTTAAAGGGTGCTATAGACAATGAAGTAGTATTAATGCTAAATGTACATGCACCAAGTGTTAGAGCTTCCAAATTCTTAGAGAAGAATTTAAGATAGTTACAGGAAGAAACAAACAGAAAAAAAAACTATATTAATGAAAGACTTCAATTTCCTTCTCTCAGAATCAGACAAATTTAACCACAAAATAAACAAGAAAGAAACTAGGGTCGTTAACAGAATCTTAGAAACTTAGTTATAATAAACCTCTGGAGAAAAATGAATAGAGACATAAAGGAACACACCTTTTTTCATCAGTATATGACACCTACACAAAAACTGATCATGTATTAGGGCTTAAAAACCTCACCATCAAATGCAGAAAGGCAGAAATAGTAAATGCTTCCTTTTCAAATCATGACACAATTAAAATTATGTTCAATAAAGGGCCAGGGAAAGATAGGCTAAAAACCAATTGGAAATTAAATAATCTAATTCTTAAGAATTAGTGGGTCAAACAACAAAACACAGAAACAATCCATAATTTCTTTCAAGAAAATGACAATAATGAGACAACATATCAAAACCTATGGGATGCAGCAAAAGTAGTTTTTAGGGGACATTTTATATCTCTAAATAGCTACATTAGTAAAATAGAGAAACAGGAGATCAATGAATTCAGAATACAACTAAAAAAGGTAGAAAAAGAACAAATTTTAAATTGTCAATTAAATACCAAATTAGAAATTCTGAAACTCAAAGGAGAAAGTAAAATAGAAACTAAGAAAACTATTGAACTAATAAATAAAACCAAGAGTTGGCTTTATGAAAAAAAAAAAAAAACAACAACAAAATAGATAAACCTTTGGTCAATTTGATCAGAAAAAGGAAAGAAAAAATCCAAATCACCAGCATTAAAAAATGAAAAGGGTGAACTTAGCACTAATGCAAAAGAAATTAAAGCAATAATTAGGAGCTATTTTGCCCAACTATATGACAGCAAGTCTGAAAATCTAAGTGAAATGGATGAATATTTACAAAAAGCCCAGATTAACAGATGGGGAAATAAATTATTTAAATAGTCTTATTTTAGAAAAAAGAAATTGAAAAAGTCATTAACTCCTTAAGGAAAAAAAATTTCCAACTTCTGGAATAAGAACTCAGTATTGACAAAAATTTCTGGAAAAATTGAAAAATAATGTCAGAAACTCAGCATAGACCTACATCTCACACTCCATACCAAAATAAGATAAAAATAGATGCATGATTTGGGGCATAAAGGCTGATACCATAAAAAAATTAAGAGAGGGGCAGTTAGGTGGTGCAGTGGATACTGCACCAGCCCCGAAGTCAGGAGGACTTGAGTTCAAATCTGGTATCAAAAACTTAACACGTCCTAGCTGTGTGACCCTGAGCAAGTCACTTAACGCCAATTGCCTCAGCAATAAATAAATAAATAAATAAAATTAGGAGAACAAGGGATAATTTACCTATCAGATCTATGGAGAAGGGAGGATTTTATGACCAAAGAAAAAACTAGAGAACATCATGAAAGGCAAAATGGACAACTTTAATTCCATTAAATTAAAAAATTTCTTTACAAACAAAAAAAAACACAAAGAAGTACAAAGCTTGGAAAATTTTGTTACAATGTTTCTGATGAAAACTTCATTTCTAAAATATAAAAGGAATTGTGTCAAATTTACAAGAATACAAGTCATTCCCTAACTGATAAATGGACAAAGGACATGAACAGACAAGTTTTAGATGAAGAAATTAAAGCCATCTATAATCATATGAAACAAATGCTTTAAATCAGAATTGATCAGAGAAATGCAAATTTAAACTATGATGTCCCATTCCATACCTCTCATATTGGCTAAGATGACAGAAAAAGACTATGATAAATGTTGTAAGAGATGTGGGAAAACTGGGACACTAATGCATTGTTGATGGAATTGGGAACTGATTAAACTATTCTGGAGAGCAATTTGGAACTATGCCCAAGTGGCTATCAAACAGTGCATACTCTTTGATCCAGCAGTGCTACTCTTCACAAAGGAGGCAAAAGGAGCCAAATGTGCAAAAATATTTGTAGGAGTTCTTTTTGTGGTGCAAAGAATTGAAAAATGAGTAGTTGCCCATCAATTAGGGAATGGCTAAATAAATTATAGCATGTAAAAGTAATGGAATATTATTATTCCATAAAAATGATGAACAAGCTGATTTTACAAAGGCCTAGAAAGATTCATGAACTGATGCTGAGCAAAACAAGCAGAACATTGCAAACAAAGGTTTCAAACAAACATCTACCAAGATTATCTCAGATCTTCCTATCTGGAGTACAAAGCTTACAAAATTTCCCTTAGGTAAGCTGCTCTGTAGAGCCTAAAACTTACTAAGACTCCTTCCAAATGCTCAAAAATGTACTTGCAGAATGGCCCACAAAAGAGAACTGCAGTTAGTTAGCCCCACCAAAGTGAAAATCCCATTCCCTTGTCTCAAACCTCTCTAACTATTCTCAACGAAATTAACTGGAAATATTTTCACCTTAACCTAGCAAACTAATCAACATTCATTCTTGCAAAATGTTGTGTTCCAAATTTTTCCCTTCCTCCTCCTACCCCCTCCCAAATCCAGTATTAGTTAAGCATGTGCAATTCATCTAAACATGATTCCAGATTTATAATGCTGCAGAAGAAAAATCAGATCAAAAAAGAAAAAAATGAGGAAGAAAACAAAACGCAAGTAAACAACAACAAAAAAAGAGTGAAAATATTATGTTGTGATACACACTCAGTTCCCACAATCCTTTTCTTTGAGTGCACATGGCTCTCTTTATAATTCTTTTGGAATTATTCTGAATCATTGTTGAAGAATCATGTTCATCGTTGTTGATCATCATATAATCTTGTGGCTGCGTACCATGTGCTCTTGGTTCTACCCACTTCACTTAGCATGAGTTCATGCAAGTTTCTCCAGGATTCCCTGAAATTATCCTACTGATTGTTTCTTACAGATCAATAATATTTATGATTTCATTTTAATAAGAAAAGAATTTATTGGTGATAATATGATAGGGCCCCCCAAAAAGTCATTTCTCCAAACACTGGCTGTAAATTCTCAGACTTCCTCAAATTGTTCTCCCTACTGATTAGCAATTGAGATTAAGTTCTAAAAAATTCTGGGCAAGGTGGATCAAAGATAATAGAGTAACAGGAAGAAGTACAGTCAAGCTCTCTCTATATTCCCCTTCCCCAGTACTCCTCCAAACAGATCTAGAAAAGGCACCAGACCAAATCATGAAGGGGATATCTAAGTAAAAGTCACAAGCACAGCAGAAAGGTAAAAATACTATGCTGTGATCCACATTCAGTCCCTGTAGTCCTCTTTCTGGATGCATATGGCTCTTTCTATCACAAGTTTGTTGGAATTGCCTTAAATCATCACATTGTTGAAAACAGCCACATCCATCACAGTTGATCATCACATAATCTTGTGGCTATGTACAATGTTTTCTTGGCTCTGCTCACTTCACTCAGCATCAAATCATGTAAGTCTCTCCAGGCCTTTCTGAAATCAGCCTGTTGATTGTTTCTTATAGAGCAATAATATTCCATAACATTCATATGCCATAACTTATTCAGTCATTCTCCAGCTGATGGCCATCCACTCAATTTCTAGTTTCCAGTTCTATTCCTTAGAAAGAGGACCACTTCCGAGCTGGCTAATAGGGATTATATCAAACATTGGTCTACCAGTGCTCAGACTCAAATCTAGGTCAGAAACTTAGAGTTCAATCCAGGGTGACAGCAATTAGAACACTCTGGGAACATTAAAACTTGCAGATTCTGAGGGTTTTTTTTTTTAACGGAAAACATGGTTTTGATCAATAAAATAATCTTTGAGGGTAAAAAATGAAAACGAGAGATATGGAACAAAAAACTGAAAAGGAAATTAACAGCTTGGCACAAGAGATATTAAACTTTACCTAGGCAACAAAGTCCCTGAAAATTACACTTTACCAAAAAGAAAAAATTGACTTCAAGAAATAATGATGAATATTTAGAAAAATGTTAAAGGGGCTTAAAAATAGAAGAAAATATAAGGGATCTCATAACAAAAACAATTTATTGGAAAAATACACCCAGGACAAAAATTAAAGCATCACTAGACTACTGAATGCCATGAGGAGATGAAATATATTTCCTCTCAACATTATTACCATTGGGGACACAGAGAGTGTCTAATTAGACAAGACGTGAAGGAATTCTGTTACATCTTGATGATCTTAAGAGAAAATGGAAAGAGAGGGGGGAAAGACTACATTAAGAAGGGAAAGGAAAGGAAGGTTGGGGAAAATACATAACATAATGAGGGCATTCAAGGAGACATCTATACAAACAAGAAAATAGTGCTGGGGAAAGTTTGAACCTCACTTAAACTTTACTCTCATCTGACCTAAGTAAATAAGGGAATATTACATACACTGTTGGGTACAGTAATAAATTTTACTCCACAAAGAAATAGGGAAAAAGGAAAAGGAAAAAAAGGGAAATTAGTGGGAGAATAGATGAAAGGAGGAATTAGTTCTAAGTGAAATAAACTGTACAAAAATATGTAAAGCTTTTTTTGGGGTGGCAAAGCATGGGAATCTGAAGGGGTAGCTGGAATGGCTAAACAAGTATATCCATATGGTAAAATACCATCGTGCTTAAGAAATGATGGAGATCCTTCAGAGAAACCTGGAAGGACTCATATGAAGTGAGGCAGGGTGAAATGAATAGAACCAATCTAGCAATTTATGGTTACTCCTTTTGATAGAGAAAAAATCTGAGGAACCAAGAATTCTAATTAGCATGATCAACCACAATTCCAGAGTACAAATGATAAAATATGCTACCACAGTTCTGATAGAGAAAGACATTCATGTGGATACAGCCAAAACAAAAAAATTGTTTAACTATACATGTTTCAGTTGTGGGAAGGGGTTGAGGTAGAAGGGGAAAAAAGGAGGATTTTAACCGATTGAAACAAATAATATATAACTTAAAAAAACAAAAACAAAACAAATAAATTTTAAAAAAACTTCTGGGTAGTTTTCTTACATTATCTCTTGCAGTATAATATTATATATTTTCAATTTATTATCTTCTTTTCTAAAACTTTCTCCCTAGGCAGCTGCCAGATGGAAGTTGTTGCAAGTTCAGGTACCGAACAGGATAAATAACTAGCATAAGACAAGCAAGAGAGAAGGTTAACAGTTTTCAAAGATAGAATAATCGTGCATTTCATGGGTGGAGATATGCTGATAATGGGGGTGAATGCCTGATCTCCCTATATCATATCAAGACCTGCCCTTAATGATGATAGGTACAGGCACTTGGGTAAAACTCTAGGTCCAAGTCCCCCTCCCTGTCTCAATCAATGGCTGCTGTCTTTATTTCCTGGTGGCCCAACATTGACACTGGTCTCAGCTCTGTCTCCATCTGTAGAAGGGGCACATATTTTATCTTTAAGTTCAAGCCTTTCACTCAGAACCCCTTATAACGCAAGAAAATTTTACATGATCCTGGGTATCTAGGTGCATAAAATAGGTATACAAGTCAAACATTTTTTTATCTTCTTTTTTTTATTTTATTTTATTTTTTTTATTTATTAAAGCTTTTTATTTGTATAACATATGTATGGGTAGTTCCCCAACATTGATCTTTACAAAGCTTTCCATTACAAATTTTACCCCCAGTCCCCTCCTCTCCCCTAGATGGCAGGAAGTCCACTACATGTTAATAATGTTGAAATGCTTGACAAGTTATGCAAGAAAAATCCTATCTACAAGAAAAAAAAAAGAATCAGAGAAAGGCAATACAATGCAAGTAAATGTCAATAGAGATCATGGAAATGTTACGTTGTGGTCCATATTTCATTTCCCTCTCTCTGGGTGTATATGGTTTTCTTCAGTGAACAATTGGAACTGGTTTGAGACAAT